>RYFJ01001651.1:0-142845 GCA_003991445.1 Oryza meyeriana var. granulata
TACCTCAATTGCAGCAAGAAAATTCTCGACATCTTGAGCGTACATGTTTCTTCAATAACGTGAATTAATACACCAATGGACAGAGCGACCATCTAGTCACGTACTAACTACGGCCTGACGTAACCTTTAGGCTTCGTCCTTCTCGCCTGCGTCGAACCTGTCGGGCATGAGTAGCGTCTGGTGGTACAGAGGCGCGCGGGGCCCTGCTGTGTGTGGCTGGTGGGTCTGTGTTGCGGTGGGCGGCCGGCTTCCTTCGGCTGCGAGGTATTTAGTACTCGTGATTCCTCGGTCCTCGAAGGTCCTTGTCTCTCAAGTCGTCCCCTCAAAGGTCCGTGCCAACCGTGCCTAATGTGCCCGCACGGAGGAACCACGTCAGCAAACGTCAGACTGTAGAGTGAACCTGCGCCAAAATATTGATATTAAAAGTTTAATTTTGGAAGGCAAAGTTCACTTTCATGTAACTGAAGACCCTGTGGTGGCCGGAGGCACTTGTAATGCCTGTTGTGCGTGCGGTTGGATGTGGTATGGTCTTGGCGTTGATCGTGCTAGTTTCCGTACGGATCTGGTTACAGTGTAGCGAAAGCTACGCAATCATATTGAACTAAAGACGGTGCATGTCGTAGAAGAAAACATATTATGAACTGATGGTTAGTGCATTTACCTCTGGAGGCCAGATCGCTGACTGGAACCATGTTGTGCACTCCAGCTCCTGTCTGGCGTGGCTGGTGATGACGTACGCTACGGGAGTACGCGTCAACCGCACGAACAAAGTAAGCGTACGGATCACTGCATGTATCGACTGGCGGATCCTCCTGAAGTCGTCTCTACTCCTCCGCAGTTAGCACGATCCTTCATCCAACCGTCGGAACGCCGCGTCCACATCGCCGAACATGTGCGCTGCGTCGCCTATTCAAATTGTTATGTTACTATGTGTTAGAACGTGGATACATACAAAGGTAATAGCAACAGTGCTAAGAGAATGTGGCCTTACACGCTGAAGTAGTCCTGATCACGGTGTCTAGGATACGTGTCAGTCGAACTGGCGACGTGTGGCTGTGGATTCTTCGGGGTGAACGTCACGCGTATTGCGGGTACGCCTGCTGGTACACATGAGGTATGCTTACGTAGTTCTCTCAGTGTGTGAGAAAAACTCCTCGACCGACATCCTCCGTCACCAACAACCAGTCTCGACGTACCTCTGCAGTCGCGGATACCACTGAGTGCCGCATGCCTGTCCCCTACTGTCGGAGCATGGAACTCCAACCGCGGGGAGTCTGGGGACCCCTCCCCCCTTTGAGGTTCGGCCAGGGGAGTTGTTCACAGGATGGCAGCGGCGTCTGGGAGATGATAGATGCTCGGGCGCCGGGGGCCCGGGCTGAGATGGCACACAAGGAAGGCAGGAGAAGTAGACAGGTTCAGGCCACGCGGAGGCGTAATACCCTACTCCTGTGTGTGTTTTGCTCTGTGGGAGATGAATATGGTTTGTTCTTTACAAGAGGTTCTCCAGGGAGCTCCGGAGCTCGCCCTATCCTGGGAGCTAAGTTTTTTAAGCTGAACTCAATGCAGAAGCTGATCTCTCCCCGTCCTGTAGGCATGGATCCTCCTTTTATAAGTCAGGGGAGTCCACAGTGCCCAATATAGGAGAAAGCTTTTCGGTATGGTATGTCTTGTCGCACGCACCCGGCCGCCTGCTGAGCCACGCCGGAGCCGCGTCTCGTCGTCGCCTCGCTCGGCAGCTGCGGTCAGCTGGATTATGAAGATGTTGTCGGCTCGGCACGTCTGGTCTTCACCTCCCTCGGCAGCTGCGGGCGGCTAGACCGTGAAGATGCGACGGCGCATGCCGTCGCTACCAAGCCGTGGAAAACCGAAGCCCTCTGACTGCACTGGGAGCAGGCCGACAGGGGGGTCATCATTAGAGCCCACGCATGCCCTAGCGGGCGACAGGCGCGTCGCGCCCCGTTGCCTCGTCATTAATGCGGGTAGTTGGAACAATTGGTCCACTCGAGTCAAGCTCGGGCCCGGCGCAGAGAGCTCGTCGAGCCCTCCGCGCACACAAGGCGCCGAGTTCCTCGGGAACGGAAGCTGTGGGCCCCAGGACCGGAGGGGCGAGGCCCGGTCCCAGGAAGTCCCAGTAATGTTCACGGGGACATGCCCCGGGACCAAGGAGGTGGCTCCCGGGAGCGGAAGGTCCCCGGGACGCGAGGCCGAGGAAGTGGCTCTTGGACAGGGGCGACGCCTGGGCCGGGAAGGTCCCCAGGACATGGGGCCGAGGAGGTGGCTCCTGGGACCGGGGTGGCGACGCCCGGGCCCGGGAAGGTCCAGCGATGTGCCCGGGGACGCGCCCCAGGACCGAGACTAGCTCCCGGGACCGGGGGGCGGGACCCAGGTCCGGGAATGTCCCGGGCTACGGGGCCCGGGGTGGATGTGAGCGGTCGTCGCGACTCGCCCGGGGAAGGTGCACCTGAGCACGAGGCCCTAGGCACTCAGCGGGAGAACGGCCTTAGCCGGCCGCCACTTGTGCAGAATGCGGCCCTCGGAGGGGCTGACGTGGCCGAAGATCCACGCGTCCCCGGGGACTGTGGGACCCCCAATCCCGTTTCGCCGACAGTGGCCCCTGGCCCTGTTGCTCGGCCAGGAACCACTCCGGGCAGGAACAGGGCCACGTCTTGAAGAAATGAGGGGACGCTGGGCCCACCTGTTTAGCCATGAGGTGGTGGAGCTTGGCGACTTGCTGCGTAAACTGGACTTGTTTGTCGGGAACAGATACGGGCCCGGGACCCGGGGCCCCGGCTGCAATACGGTGGATATGTGCCCAGGACCCGGGGGCCCGGGCTGGAAATACGGAATGAATCGAGACGACTTCCCTGGACCCGCACTCGCCAAGGCGATGCTGTCTGGGTAATCGCACCCCATCTGGTTGTGAAAATGTTGAGGAAGAGCGGGCTGGCAGCGATCGCGATGGCGATGCAGAAGCTCACCGCCCGTACAGTCGCCACCGAGATCTTCGTGGCGACCCGCCGGCTGGAGATAGAAGCGGCACAGAGGCGTGCCCTCCAATTGCAAGCCGCCGATGAGGCCTCCCGCGCCCGGTCTGAGATGGAGGCGCGGGAGGAGGAAATATCCTCCCGGGAGGAACGCGTCCGGGCCCGAGAGGCCGGGCTCGCGGCCCGGGAGCTTGGGATCGCTGCGCGCAAGGAAGCCGCGGTGGTTCGCGAGGAGGCACAGAAAGCCGTGGCCGAGACCGCTGCGACGGTGGCAGGGTTCCTTGACCACGGCGAGCACCTCAAGGAGCCAACGACCGATGAGGAGTCCGAGGAAGACGGCGCCCCCCCTTCTGAGACCGCCCGTGGTCCCGTCGAGGAAGAAGAGTGACTTCCCCCCGGACGACGAGAACACCCGGGCTCCGCTCGGGCTTGCTCTTTATCTTTACCTATTTTGCACAAAAAGAAACATCTGTATGTATATATAATCATGTTTATATTTTTGTACCTTTGCTTATTATGTTGTTCTGGGAGTAGTTTATGTCTGCTGCTGCTGTTGTTGTTTTCCGATTTTCCGGGCCCGGGGACACCGGGCACCAGGTGCCATCCGACTCAGAGCGCCAGCAGCCGGGAACGGCCGCAGCACCTAAGTCCCCTTTCCGAGGCCTGAAGTAGTGGCCTTCCTGGGAGCTCAGCCCCCGAGGGCAGCGAGCGGGGGAGTTGCCCGGCCTGGGGATCGGGCCTGGGGACTCGGTCCCCGGCGGCACGAGGAACTGGGCGCGAGTCTAGCGGAGCGGTTAAGTCCGTAGGTTCGACCCCTTCCGTCTTCCGGGTTGGGGGCCCTCCGTGCCCCTGGGCGCCGTTGGCCTAGGGAGCACAGCGAGGCCGCGGGCACAGACTGCTAGAAGGGAGAAAATACGAAAAAAGCCCCGCGTGGGTTAGGTATGGCTGTAGTGTTAAGCTCGTACCTTTTGACTCGCTGGGAGCCCTTCGGGAACCGACCTTGACCGGGCACGGGGTCGCCAGGCAGCGAAGCACCCGGCGCCTCGGCGGTGGCCGGGGAGGAGCTGGCCAGGCTGGGCACCACAGCCCGCCCCGGGAATCTAGGCTGGCCCGATGGGGGGTTATGCCCGAGACCCCGGAGCATCGACAGTGCCCGGGGCGCGGTCCACGACCCGACCATCAGGCCTCAGCAACCGGGCAGCGCTAACCCAGCGGCCCCCGCGCCGGGCCCTAGCAGATTCCGCTTTGCCCCCGGGGCCGAGGAGAACGAAACCCATGGCCATACAAACGAGAGAAGAATAGAAATTGAGCAATGTTTAAAGTGGGATAAGATTACGTATCTGGATGTTGAAAAGGGTGGCATGGCCCCGCGAGCACGATCCCAGGGCCGGGAGCGCTGCCAGCCCCCAGGAACGCTGAGCACCAGGCGCCGTCCGCCGTGAACGGCCGCAGCGCCCAAGTCCCCTTTCCGGGGCTTGGGGTAGATGCCTGCCACGGGAGCCCGGCGCCGAGGGGCCGCGAGCAACTGAGCGCGAGCCTTGCGGAAACGGTTAAGTCCGTCTTCAGGGCTCGGGGGCCCTCCGTGCCCTCGAGCGCCGTCGGCCCGGGGAGGGCAGCGAGGCCGCGGGGATGGGTCGCTCGACCGTGCCCGGGGTCGCCAGCCAGCGAAGAACCCGGCGCCTCGGCGCTGGAGGTCGGGGTGGAGCTAGCCAGGGCGGGCACCGCTGTACACCCCGGGAATCTAGACTGGCCCGACGGGGGGCTCTGCCCGAGACCCCAGGGCATCGACAGTGCCCGGGGCGCGGTCCACGACCCGGCCATCAGGCCTCGGCGACCGGGGCTACGCTAGCCGGGCGGGCCCCCGGCCCGCGTCGAGGTTTGGAAAGCCTGCCTACCTAAACCTGCCGGGAATTGGTCTAATCTGCACACGGTGAACTGTGAGAGTATTTGGCTCATTCCTTTGTCCATTCCATGCTACGAACCGTGGCGTCAACCACCTCCCGAAGGCGTCCTCGCGGTCGCGACCGTGCGGAGGAAAAGATCACGCATAAGCATTTCGCCCCCTACCTCCGGAAAAACCGATCCTGAGGCTAGCCAGACGGGGCACCGGAGCCGCTGGGGCCCGGGGCGCCACGCAGAGGGGCGCCACCACGGCCCCATGGGCTCGATAACGCCCCGGGCTTAGCATGTGGGGACATGGTAGCCCGTTGGTAGGGAACTGATGATTATGCGCAAAACCCAGCCGCCGCACGGGCGCGGCCCGATTATGCCCCCAGGGGGTGAGACGGCCACGAACGCAACACACAGAAAAAGACGAAAGGCACGAGACTGGGAAGGATATTAAAAATGCTGCTCAGTAAAGGGTATACACATGGGGGCCCCGGCCAGCGCTGAGATTTGGAGAAATCCGGCGCTAGCCCGGGCACATCGCAACTTACAGGATGTGTTTACAAATAAAAATTTGCGAAGATACTCCCAGGCTTATCGAGCCCGGTCGGGAGACACCGATCATCAGGAAGGGGCCTTCCCACAGGGGGAAAAGTTTATTTCTTTCCGGCACGTGTGAGGACACGGTGGAGGACTAAGTCCCCGACCTGGAGTGATCGGGCCCGAACCTTACGCCGATGATAGCGCTTGAGGCTCTGCTGGTTAGGAGCGAGGCGCGCGGCCTTGCTGGCGAAGTATACCGGCTTCTGTTGTGTGCGCCCCTATCCCGGCCTGACGGGGGTCGGGAGCACAGGCTCAGCTCCCTCGGGAGGGAGCGAGCTCTCGTGGCCGGGGACAGATATGTGCCCGGGACCCGGGGGCCCAGGCTGAGATGTGGAATGAGTCGGGACGACCTCCCCGGACCTGCTCTCGCCAGGGCGATGCTGTCCGGGTGATCGCGTCCTGTATGAAATGTGGAATGAATCGGGACGACCTCTCTGGACCCGCTCTCGCCAGGGCGATGCTGTCCGGGTGATCGCGTCCTGTATGAAATGTGGAATGAATCGGGACGACCTCTCTGGACCCGTTCTCGCCAGGGCGATGCTGTCCGGGTGATCGCGTCCTGTATGAAATGTGGAATGAATCGGGACGACCTCTCCGGACCCGCTCTCGCCAGGGCGATGCTGTCCGGGTGATCGCGCCCTGTATGAAATGTGATGTTGAAGTTGTTCCAAGGGCCACGTCCCAAG
Source organism: Oryza meyeriana var. granulata (assembly GCA_003991445.1). Lineage (NCBI taxonomy): Eukaryota > Viridiplantae > Streptophyta > Magnoliopsida > Poales > Poaceae > Oryza > Oryza meyeriana. The sequence goes on from RYFJ01001651.1 coordinate 6,161, forward strand.
ACTCGCACTCGCCTTGGCGAGGCTGCCCGGGTTCGGGCTCCCCAGCGTCGGGGCCCTGGGCGCAGATCCTGGGACATGGATGCGAGACTCTGGCCCCGGCTCGAATGTGTTGGATATGTGCCCGGGACCCGGGGGCCCGGGCTGAGATGTGGAATGAATCGGGACGACCTCCCCAGAACCGCTTTCGCCAGGGCGATGCGGTCCGGGTTATCGTGCCCTGTTGATGTTGTTCCGGATGCCACATCCCCAAACTCGCACTCGCCTTGGCAAGGCTGCCCGGGTTCGGGCTCCCCAGAGTCGGGCCATGGAACTCCAACCACGGGGAGTCTGGGGACCGCCCTTTGAGGTTCGGCCAGGGGAGTTGTTCACAGGACGGCAGCGGCATCTGGGAGATGATAGATGCTCGGGCGCCGGGGGCCCGGGCTGACATGGCACGCAAGGGAGGCAAGAGAAGTAGACAGGTTCGGGCCGCGCGGAGGCGTAATACCCTACTCCTGTATGTGTTTTGCTCTGTGGGAGATGAATATGGTTTGTTCTTTACAAGAGGTTCTCCAAGGAGCTCCGGAGCTAGCCCTATCCTGGGAGCTAAGTTTTTGAAGCTGAACTCAATGCAGAAGCTGATCTCTCAGGATAGGGCTAGCTCCAGAGCTCCCTGGAGAACCTCTTATAAAGAACAAACCATATTCATCTCCCACAGAGCAAAACACACACAGGAGTAGGGTATTACGCCTCCGCGCGGCCCAAACCTGTCTACTTCTCCTGCCTCCCTTGCATGCTATCTCAACCCGGGCCCCCGGCGCCCGAGCATCTATCATCTCCTAGACGCCGCTGCCGTCCTGTGAACAACTCCCCTGGCCGAACCTCAAAGGGGGGTCCCCAGACTCCCCGCGGTTGGAGTTCCATCCTCCGACAGCTGGCGCGCCAGGTAGGGGGAGTTTCACTTCCAGGAGGCACGCCGGCGTCCCCAACGCTGGCACACTCCATGGCAGGAGGCCATTGTCCGCGGGACTCAGACGAGGAGTCCGACGGCTTCACCCCGCTGGGCAACGTTAGCCCTATGGGGAGCCCGCCACGTTCCCCCTCCTTATCTTCCTAGGGGCGCGCGGCGCATGCCCGGCGGGCCGAGCTCGCCCCGCGACGGCCTGGTTGCGCGGCCTCGGCCCCTTCCCTTGTGGAGGGGGCCGGCAAGTGCCCCGCCGGGTCTGCCGCGGCCTCATCCATGAGGCGTGAACGGAGGCGCCGCTCCACGGCGCGCCGTGGCCTCAACTTTCAATCAGCGACGCCGCAGGGAGCCCTCTTGGCGGCAGAAGCCCTTCTGCGCCACCCCCCAGCATTTACCGGGGGCGAAGGCTAGGAGCGGCGGTGGCTCAACGAGGTCGCTGACCTAGTAGCCGCAGCCCATCGCCGGGTCGCCGCCGACAGCAGTGCAGGGGCCGGGAGCGCCGACCGCATAGCATCTAGCGCCGGCCGGCCCCCCGCCCTGAAGCAGAACCAAGCCCGGGGCACGGCGCCTCGCGCCACGCCTCCGGCCAAGAATAGCCGTGGCAACCTCCGTGAACGGCTAAACCGGATGCGGTCCCATGAGGACGCCCGGGTCACATTGGAGCGACAGCGTGAACGGCGCGCGAACGCCGTCGTGCATCCCGATGCCTAGGCCTCCAGCTCTAACCCCCCAGTAGGAAACCGTCGTCCGTCGACTGAGCCCGCTCAGTACGGCTCGGGCTGCTTGGCGCTCTCCCCAGGCCTCCGGCAGGTGCGCTGGCCGGCCAAGTTCTGGCCCAGCTTGCCGGAGAAGTATGACGGCGCCATTGACCCCACGGAGTACCTATAGATCTACACGACCGCCATCCAGGCAGCCGACGGCGATGAGAAGGTGATGGCGAACTACTTCCCCGTCGCCCTCAAGGCCCAGGCTCGCTCCTAGATGATGAACCTCCCCGAGGGGTCCATCTACTCGTGGGAGAATCTCTGCCACCAGTTCGTGGCAAACTTCCAGGGTACCTTTCCATGCCCTGGGACCGAGGCAGACCTCCACGCCCTACGTCAGGGCAGGGACGAGTCGCTGAGGCACTTTCTGCAGCGCTTCAGCCAGGTCCGCAACACCATCCCTCACATCACCCCCCACGCGGTTATCGCGCCCTGTTGAAGTTGTTCCGGATGCCGCGTCCCCAGACTCGCACTCGCCTTGGCAAGGCTGCCCGGGTTCGGGCTCCCCAGAGTCGGGCCCGGGTGGCGGATCCCGGGCCGCGCGTTTGTCGGGCAAGGGGCGCTCGACGACGAGCGCCGCGCTCGCCACTTGCGGGGTTGCCGCTGGGCTCGGTGCCATGGCCAGCAACTCGCGCATCATGGCTTGAAGCCACGGCGCGAGGAGCGGGCGTGCGCCCCGCCACCGAGGGTAGCGAGGACGTTCTCAGGTTCTCGGAACTCGAGAGGTTGCTCCGGATCGGGAGCGGAATTCGGACCATTGATAGGCCTGACCGTTGCCCCAAATCGGACCGTCCGCCTAGGGATCGGACCGTCCGAAACCCGACGATCGGACCATCAGCCTAAGGATCGGACCGTCCGAATCACCTCGATCGGGCTTGGCCTGCTGCCGCCCCTACTGGAACTTCTTGACACGCTCGGCCAAGTTCTGGACGGTGCGGCACTCCGTGAGGTCGTGCGAGTCCGTCTCGTGGACGGTGCACCACTTTCGGGCCGCTGCCGGTGGCGGCGGCGCACGTGCGGGCTTTTGCCACTTGCCGCCGTTATTGTCGCTGCGGGCAGTGTCGCCCCGGGGGCTGCCCGCAACAGCCAAGGCGAAGTTCTCGGCGGCCCCCTTGTCCTTCTGGCGCTTCCTCCTGTTCCGCCGTGACGCGGAACGTGAGGGCGCGCCGTCCTCTCCAGGGCCCTGGTCAGGGGCCTCAGTGCATGGCTTGTTCCACGCCCGGGCCTCCTCCTTGTGGGCGCAGAGGTCGACGAGGCTGAACAGCTCGGCCGCGGTCTAGACTTCGCGGGTGCCTAGCTTCTCGAGCATGCGCTTGTCACGCACGCCCGAGCGAAACGCATGGATAACTGCGTGGGGGGCGATGTGAGGGATGGTGTTGCGGACCTAACTGAAGCGCTGCAGAAAGTGCCTCAGCGACTCGTCCCTGCCCTGACGTAGGGCGTGGAGGTACGCCTCAGTCCCAGGGCGTGGGAAGGTACCCTGGAAGTTTGCCACGAACTGGTGGCAGAGATTCTCCCACGAGTAGATGGACCCCTCGGGGAGGTTCATCATCCAGGAGCGAGCTTGGGCCTTGAGGGCGACGGGGAAGTAGTTCGTCATCACCTTCTCATCGCCGCCGGCTGCCTGGATGGCGGTGGTGTAGATCTGTAGGTACTCCGTGGGGTCGATGGCGCCGTCATACTTCTCTAGCAAGCTGGGCCGGAACTTGGCCGGCCAGCGCACCTGCCGGAGGCCTGGGGAGAGCGCCAGGCAGCCCGAGCCATACTGAGCAGGCTCAGTCGACGGACGACGGTTTCCCACTGGGGGGTTAGAGCTGGAGTCCTGGGCCTCGGGACACGTGACGGCGTTCGCACTATCGCTCCAATGTGAGCCAGGCGTCCTCATGGGACCGCATCCGGTTTAGCCGTTCACGGAGGTCGCCACGGCTATTCTTGGCCGGAGGCGTGGCGCGAGGCGCCGTGCCCCGGGCTTGGTTCTGCTTCGGGGCGGGGGGCCGGCCCGCGCTAGATGCCGCGTGGTCGGCGCTCCCGGCCCCTGCACTACTGTCGGCGGCGACCCGGTGATGGGCCGTGCCTACTAGGTTAGTGACCTCATTGAGCCACCGCCGCTCCCGGCCTCCGCCCCCGGTAAATGCCGGGGGATGGCGCAGGAGGGCTTCTGCCGCCAAGAGGGCTCCCTGCGGCGTCGCTAACTAAAAGTTGAGGCCACGGTGCCCCGTGGAGCGGCGCCTCCATTCGCGCCTCATGGATGAGGCCACGGCAGACTCGGCGGGGCACTTGCCGGCCCCCTCCGCAAGGGAAGGGGCCGAGGCCGCGCAACCAGGCCGCCGCGGGGCGAGCTCGGCCCGCCGGGCACGCGTCGCGCGCCCCCAGGAAGATGAGGAGGAGGAACGTGGCGGGCTCGCCACAGGGCTAACGTTGCCCGATGGGGTGATGCCGCCGGACTCCTCGTCTGAGTCCCACGAACAATGGCCTCCTGCCATGGAGTGTGCCGGCGTTGGGGACGCCGGCGTGCCGCCTGGAAGTGAAACTCCCCCTACCTGGCGCACCGGCTGTCGGAGGATGGAACTCCAACCGCGGGGAGTCTGGGGACCCTCCTTTGAGGTTCGGCCAGGGGAGTTGTTCACAGGACGGCAGTGGCGTCTGGGAGATGATAGATGCTCGGGCGCCGGGGGCCTGGACTGAGATGGCACGCAAGGGAGGCAGGAGAAGTAGACAGGTTCGGGCCGCGCGGAGGCGTAATACCCTACTCCTGTGTGTGTTTTGCTCTGTGGGAGATGAATATGGTTTGTTCTTTACAAGAGGTTCTCCAGGGAGCTCCGGAGCTCGCCCTATCCTGGGAGCTAAGTTTTTTAAGCTGAACTCAATGCAGAAGCTGATCTCTCCCCGTCCTATAGGCATGGATCCTCCTTTTATAAGTGTTAACGCCAAAATTTGGCACGGGTCTTTAGCAGATTCGGTTAAGAGAAAATCACAGATAACCGGTGAAGATTGATCCAGAAGAGACCGAGTTTGGGAAGAGACAGTGAAGACCACAGTATGGCAGTAAATTACCTTATCTATTAATTAGGTAGTGTTGATAATTGTTAGGAAACCTGATCTCGTATCCGATCAGGGCTTGTTAGTTTTCCGTTTATAGATAGGAAAGTATGTACCGTGTCCTATAAGGACTCTTGTAACTCGGGGTATATATACGTATGCCCGGGGACCGTGTAATCTATCTAATCGATCAATACAACTTCGGCGCATCGCCACCCTTTACCAACGGGTTCTTGCTTCTCGAGCGGGGCTGCATCGGTTAGGTCCGAACTCCTGCGAGAGGGTAAGTCTCGTTACCCCGACTACCAATCGGCTAGGACTTTCTCGGTTAGGTCCGATATTCTAGTCGGTCTATGGTAGTCGGCTTACCCAGGTGTATCTGCCCTGTCTACGGCTGCATCGGTTCGGTCCGACCTCTTAGGCCGATCAGGTATACCACATCACGCGTGCATAGTTTTTATCAGTTTATCGGGGGTAGTTTATCATCAGTTTGTGCTGCATCGGTTGGGTCCGACCTACTAAACTGCTAGCGATAAATTATTCCTGTTAGGCTGATAGCCTTTGTGCAAGCGTCTTATCGGAATGTATAGCCGGTAAGTTATTTTCATCACAGTTGCATTAGGTCTATCGGTTCGTTGAGGTTCCTTTACTATTATTGATCTGTGCTGCATCAGTTAGGTTTGAACTACTAGATCGATAATAATAGATTTATCCTTGCCGAGCCGATCGGTGTATATGCGACGTTCTATCGGAGTGCTTAGCCGATAGGTTATCTTTTTATAAAGCCGACTGTATTATCCTTACCGTTTGTCATCTATATTATCATCGGTTTCCTAGCCGATGCACATGTGTTTCCTCGGCAGTCGGCTGGCTTATTGTTTTGCTTATCTATTTTATCATCGGCTTCTAGCCGATGCATATGTTATACTGACAGTTTATCCATTTGTTTATAGCGCTATCGGTTTCCTAGCCGATACACAGGTGCCATCGGCTATCGGCTACGAGGAATCTATATCAGTCCGTATCGGCCGATAGCCGATGTGCAGTTGCTGCTGACCCGGGCACGAGCACAAGTGAGGATCCGGGAGCGAGCACAAGCGAGGACCCGGGAGCGAGAACCTGAGCACGAGACCCGGGTGCGAGTACAGGCGAGGGCTTGGGCACGAGCATAGCGGCGATCGGCTGGAAGGAATCCGTATCGGCTTACTGGCCGATTGGATCAGTAATCAAATTTCTTCATCTCCTTGTCAATTGCGAGGTCAAATTGACTGGCACGCCTGCGAACCTCAAGATTTTAGGACCTGCACTGGAGCTAAGCAGATCTCCCAGGCCTTCGTATGTTCAATCGCATCAAACCAGATCATCAGCGAGCTTCTTGGCACACCCGGTGGTTTTTGGTGCGAACAATAAGTCAGGGGAGTCCACAGTGCCCAGTATAGGAGAAAGCTTTTCGGTATGGTATGTCTTGTCGCACGCACCCGGCCACCTGCCGAGCTGTGCCGGAGGCGCGTCTCGTCGTCACCTCGCTCGGCAGCTGCGGTCGGCTGCATTATGAAGATGTTGTCGGCTCGGCATGTCTGGTCGTCGCCTCCCTCGGCAGCTGCGGGCGGCTAGACCGTGAAGATGCGACGGTGCATGCCGTCGCTGCCAGGCCGTGGAAAACCAAAGCCCTCTGACTGCACTGGGAGCAGGCCGACAGGGAGGTCATCATTAGAGCCCACGCATGCCCGACGGGGACAGGCGCGCCGCGCCCCGTCGTCTCGTCATTAATGCAGGTAGTTAGAACAGTTGGTCCGCTCGAGTCCAGCTCGGGCCTGGCGCAGAGAGCTCATCGAGCCGTCCGTGCGCACAAGGCGCTAAGTTCCTCGGGGACAGAAGCTGTGGGCCCCAGGACCGAGGGGGCGAGGCCCGGTCCTAGGAAGTCCTAATAATGTTCACGGGGACATGCCCCCGGACCGAGGAGGTGGCTCCTGGGAGCGGGAAGGTCCCCGGGACACAGGGCCCGAGGAAGTGGTTCCCGGGACCAGGGTGGCGATGCCCGGGCTCGGGAAGGTCTAGCGATGTGCCCCGGGGACGTGCCCCAGGACCGAGACTGGCTCCCGGGACCGGGGGCGGGAACTAGGTCCGGGAATGTCCTCGGGCTACGGGGCCCGGGGTGGATGTGAGCTGTCGTCGCGACTCGCCCGGGGAAGGTGCACCCGGGGCCGGGCAGTGCTCGGGCCCTAGGCACTCAGCGGGAGAACAGCCGTAGCCGACCGCCACTTGTGCAGAATGCGGCCCCCGGAGGGGCTGACGTGGCCGAAGATCCACGCGTCCCCAGGGACTGTGGGACCCCCAGTCCCGTTTCGTCGACACCTACGATTATACCTATTTATAGAGAGTGCATTAGACTTCATTAAAGAGTTGTAGTACTCAACAAAGATCACAGGTGTACTAACCTGTGCACGTCACGGGGCACAACCATCTGCACGGGCATAGGGACGAGTGTCGGACCCGGGTTTGACCCCAAACCTATGTGTATAACCATGCTTGTCCACGATCAATTGCTAGCACACACATTCAACATTGACATCATAATCCATACATCACATGTTCAACTCACAGCAGTCCAAACATAAGTCGTACTAGAGTCAGACTTAGCGATTACATAGAGGCGACCGGCCAAATAGAACAACAAAATAGCAAAGAGTTCAACAGTGGAAACAAGATAATATAGGCACCAAAAACCAGCAAGTGTGCCTCTGCCCGCCCACAGGCAACCAACCGGTAAGCCCTAGTAAGCACCGTCGTCATCGTCTCCAAAACCCGCTGCATAGAAGTACCCGATTGTCGGGTCCCCCTCAATCATCTCTAAAAAAAAGAAGTCACACAAGCACAATACGTACTCTGCAAGACTTTTAGTATTTGCAATGGTATTCCATAATATGAGAAGATAAACAAGGAATGGTTCAGGTTCTGCACTTTGCATAGATCATAATATATGTAGCGAAAACTTTGCGGTTTTGCAATCCACACAGTAAATCAAGTTTGTAAACATTGACCCCAAGTGTTTCCAACCATCTAGGCTCCTAGCACCTGCCAGCCAACCGTGGCAACACGCTGCCACAACCAGCCCAGCGAACTCCCCATTCGCACCATGATTTTCCCAAAAACAGTTCCCAAAATTTAAATCTACTACGGTGGAGAATTTTCCAAGTCATCCATAACTGAGGACACGTCTATTCGAATAGTTTTAACTCTCGAGAGTGTGTACAACTGTACCCACATGACAAGGACAATATGAGCTACCACACAGGAAGCTCACACCATCAATGACAAAGCCTTTCTACCGTTGACCTAGCAATATCCCGCGCTTATGATCTATCCCTAGGGAGTTGGTAGGCCTCCCAAAACCCCAAGGCTCACACGATGTGCTAGTCATCCTTGAACAATAATCAAGGTACCTTCGGGCCATGGACAAAAACCATAACCCGCACTAACCCAATGTCAACAATAATGACCTACAACTACCACCGGCGGGTCTATTGCTAGGTATCAACATTATACTGAGCCAGGGACTCCCCATAAGAGCCACATGTGGTTTGTACTATGTTTCTTGGTTCTAGCTGCACCATAGAATCGGTCCTTAGCGACCCGGGCGAGGCAACCACCTAATCGGTACCACAAACAAGGCACCAAACATTACATTCCACTCGCCCAAGTCAAAGCATGTTTTCAGTTTTTGTTTTCCACCAAGAGCACAGGGGAATTACCCACTGTTCATTTCCAAAATTTGCAAATGCTTCATTTCCCACACATTCCAAAATCATAGTAACAAGACGCATTGATTAATTAGCAAATAAGCCTACCTATTGACATCCTCCCAACCACATGAACCCAAATTTTCAGTGGCAACATAAGTGACAAAGAATTCATGATACTCAAGTAACAGGACAAGCATATGCAACAAGAGGTTAACTACCCAAGAATCCCACACATTTCTAAGTAAAACATCGATGCATAAATAGTTTACACATTCAATATAGTTTGTAAGTTTGAAATATAGGCAGCAATTGATCAAGGGGGTGCTTGCCTTGCTTTCTGGACTTCTTGGTACTCTCTGGTTCCTCCTCAACTGGGTCAACAACGTCGTGCTCTACGAGAATACCAAGCGAATGCAATAAAAAACGGCAAAATTTTAACAGTACAGGAAGCTACAAATATTTTTGCAGAATATGGAAGTGCATGATTTTAGATGAATTAGGAAAAAGAATCGCTTGAATCCGAATTCGTAATGAGGAGAAATGGCTAAACAAAATCTGCTCTTGTCCTAAATCGAAAATAATTGAGAAACAGCGTTTTTGCTCGACCGAACTGCTGAAACGGCTGAAAACAGTCTACCGACTTAACGGTGGTCTATTTGGGACGTTTTTGGTTCTAGGGGGCATTTATATGGTACGAAACCTACATATGTGCTACTGTGAACCTAAGGAACACGCTCCCAGAAGTGGATATACTCTAACCTCGCTAGGGGTTAATCGCACACGCTCCCACGTCTCTAAAACGGCCTAACACGTGAAATCCACCGGGCGTGAAGTATTAATCTAAGGCATTTGGAGGCGTGGAGGGTTTCTAGGGCCTAGGGTCCACTGGATGCACAAGTGGAAACCTATGGGGAAGGCTTCGGTTAGCGGCGAACGCCTCGGTCCAAAAAAAAACGATGTCTCGTACGCGCAAACTACACGTCTTCACACGATAACGATGACCGGCAAAATCGGGAATCCAACAGCAGCAGCTCTACTCATGGTTTTATCCAGTTCTAACACTAGTGGGCTAACCTGGCTTGCATGGGGTTGATGGATGGCTGCCTCTCACTCAAACACAAGCGCACCTAAGGTGTTCGGTGAAAAGCCAAGCTAAAGTACGGTTGTCTACCTCGTCCTCTCATGCTCTAGTGCATGGCTAGTGAATGCAGGGCGTGAGGAAGCTCTAGGTCCTGCATGCAAGGTCGTAGGGTTCTAATACATTGGCATGCTCCGATTGAGCCTCATCCACACATGTGCCACGGTGGTGTCGCTTGGGTGGATGGCAAAACAACGGCATGACAGGCCAAGCCAAGGACGTGGGGAGCACTAGTGGCCTCCAAGAATAAAAAGAAAGCACATGCAGAATAGAGCTCACCGAGAGTACAGGCATGAGTGAACGTTGAGGCGGTGGTCGGCTCGGCGGCAGGGTTGCTCGTGATGGAGGCTGCAGACAAGCGCTACGATGAGTTCAGTGAGTGAAGGGAGTGGTGATACAGCTAGGACAACGTTAAACTTACCAGGGCAGAGTCTAGCGGCTGCAAGGTCACGCCACCGGTCGGGCGTCGCAAAACACGATGGGGCTGCGGTGATGCTGCTGCATTCCGAGGGCAAAAATGGAGTTAGGTCGGGCAGGAACACGTGGTGACACAGCTGAGACAAGGTAAAACTCACCGGAGCTCCCAGACGGAAGGCGTGTACTCACCGGCGCCATGGGCGGCACCTCACATTCTTGGCGAACCAAGGGGCCCAATCCCCTGGGTCCTTGGGTGTGTGAGAAAGAGGGCGAGCTGGGGAGGCAGGAGGACATGGGCTTGGTTAAGAAGGAAGGCAGGGAAGGGAGAGGAGAGGGGAGGGGCGCTGGTCTTCTCCATCGGTCTCGCGATGGTGTGTGCGCAGGCAAGCGTGCAGCAGACAAATGGGACAGGGCAGGGCGCTGCTAAGGCTGTCGGGGGCATCTCGCAAGGTCCCAAGGCGGCTCTGCCTCTCCTCTCACGTGGCTGGAGCGTGCAGGGAAGCCACCTGGTCGAGCCGCACGGCGGAGAGAGATCCTCGCGTATCTCGTTTGGACGATGGAGGACAGGGGCTGCCTGAGGCTGTCAGGGGCATCTCGTGAGGTCCCAAGGCGGCTCTGCCTCTCCCTCTTTGAACTGTCATACTAAACTAGAACCAGCTCGTGCAGGATGCTATTTAGCACAAAATAAATAGTGATTCGATAGTAAAAACAGGAGCACAAATAATAGTACCACGTATCAAAGATTCACACTTCTCAAGCAATCTAAGACTATCTCCAACAACAATACGATCCAAACACAAGACCCATTGGGCGCGGGCGCAGGCGCGAGGCGCGAGGGCACGGACACGGGAGAGGGCACGGGCACGGGCGAGGGCGCGGGAGCGGTTGCCTCCGTTGGGCTGGGCTGGATGCCGAAATAGAGGTGGGGCCCAACATAAAAAGTGTGTCCAAAGGGGTTACCTACCTTGCCAAGTGGATACATTGGGTCAACAGGTCGAGAAAACAGGAGAAACCGAGAGGAAGAGGGAAAGAACTCTTCTCGGGTGAACAGTACCCAGATTTTTGGTGAAGATGGTTCAATGGGCCAACTTGCTTCAAACTGAATGAAACTTGGAGGCAAGGCTGGTAGTAAGGTATGGAATTTTTAGGAATTTTTCTAGAATTTTTGGTGAAGATTAAAAATTAAGGGTCAGAGAGGGCGGTGGGAAAAGTTTATATAGATTGCACGAACTTTTATCTATTGGCTGGGATTTTCATGCACGAAAGATGACATGCAGTGCATGCAGATGAAAAAAAAGATGGTTTTATGCACCAATGAACAAAAGTGGGCTGTTACAACGAGCTGACGCAGGCCGAACTGTCGCATCACGCGCTGCGGACAGTGGGGCTCAACGAAGATGTCGAACACCAACGGCACTCTCGTCATTCAGTATGCCTGGTCGCGCGTGCAAAGAGCGGAGAGTCCCAGCGGTGCACGGGCCTCGATGGCCTGCGGACTATACGGCTCCCAGACGACGTCGCTGGGCTGCAGGCGGTCCAACTCCATAACGAACTCGCACTAGGCCCTCCTAACCTGTGTGTGAGCGTAACGACGCTGCAAAATAGGACAGGGGGAACACGTCAGTGTTTGCGCATAAGTGGTAAACATAGAATTTCACATTACGTACCTCACGGCAACACCATACCGTCCCCATAGTCGGACGGTCCTCGAGCCACTACCCGTACAAGCCTCCAGGACCACCCTCGTAGGAAGTGTGCTCAATCAAAGGGCGGCCTATCGCGAAGCGCTCGGCCACCCATAGCTGCAGAAGGAGAGGGCAACCGGCGAGAATCGCACCTGCATCGCTCTTTGTGCACGCGTCACAAAGAGCACGGTACGTCGCCGCTAGCACAGCAGATCCCCAACTCCACGGCGGTACACAGCCGTCCTCACTGTCGGCGATCGCACAGTGTAGTAGATCAATTCCTTGTCCACCGCGTGCCCCGCCGTGCTGGTGAACATCACCCACCCAAACAGCCACAGAAGGTACACCTCCATGCTCCGCCACACCGAGTATTCGTCGGCGTCATCGTCTAACTGATCAGGCTGTAAAGGAAGATTATAGTCAGCAGCACTGTTGCTTTATAGGTCAGATGATTATGAATCAAAAGAATCCATGACTTACAGTGAACTGTAGCAGCCACGCCTGCGAGGGGCCGGTCGTGGTGTAAGGCGTAGCAAACTCGGCATACCAAGTCCAGGTCGCCGGTGCACGGCCTCGAAACGAGCAGTGATGTCCTACGAACAAGCGTGCGCCCCATCTACCGGACCGACTGCATCCCCTGCGAGGGGAAGTCCCAGCAGGTAGGACACGTCCTGGAGTGTGGGAGTCATCTCGCCACAAGGTAGGTGGAACGTGTCTCCGGTCTCCAGCGATCCACCAGTGCCGCAAGAAGTGACCGGTCAGCATCCCATCGCCTGGCGGGCTCAACTAGTCTGCACAGCGGAAGAAGTCCAGCCTCACACAACCTGTAGAATATAGCACTGTGGTCAATATTGAGAAACATAGATATGTACAAATGATGTAAACGAATGTTAGTACAGCTCTTATCTCTGACGGAACCGGTGGTCTATCCGCAGGAGGTGACGTGAAGGCCGTGGACGGAAAGTGCCTAGGTGGGCACCCTGGACGGCTGACATGCAAGACCGATGGGACTGGTCGAGGCCCCGGTCGAGCAGCTCCGGGGTATGATACGCCATACCTGCATGTAAATAGAGAGTTAGCGTAAATTATATTGTGAAAACAACAAGTAAGAGTAAGTTCGCAAAGTTAATTGAACAATCACATTACAAAATATTGTTAAGATTTATATCATTACTACATGACAATAAAAAACAACATTACGGTACATGTCGTTCTCCAACAAAGATCAAGTATAGACTTATGCTACACCGCAGCACCACCAATTGTTCGAGAACGCCTAAGACGAGGTTGTCTTGAAGTTGTGCCTTCACCCGTAGGACGACTACCATCAGCGCCTGAACCGGACGGTCTAGCTTCCGCCGCACTTGGACCGGTTGCATCCTTTAGACATTTCTTATATGTATGGCCTGTCTGGTCGCACTTTGAACAACGACTATGTCTTCCACTGGCTTCTGACTCATCCATGTCATTACGGATACGTCTTATCTTGCGGCGATCTGCTTTATTCCTCAATTTTGTTGGGTCAGGAATGTAGATAGCTTGAGGATGCTCCGTAGTAAATGTCCCCGCAATACCGAAGCCGTATATCTCTCCACTCCACGTATTGTAGATTGCTTCTTTTCTGAAATAAGGTGAGACAAAATAACGTACTTCTATCCCGCACTCACCGCTCGCGGCAATAACAGGAGAACATGGCTTGTAGAGCAGAGTAGGCTTTCGGCACGAGCACTTGCATGTTCCGTCTTCTTTCAGCACACACTCCTGCACAACTCTTTTGCGGTAGATTCCGCACATGCCCTTGTCGACACACAATACTTCAAATCTGTATTCTTGTGTACCTTGAGATATAGCTCAATATCTTCGGGCCTTATTCATTTTACCTTGCAGGTACTTAGTCAATAGTGTGCCAAAGAAAAGATTATTATCCGCCATGGAGGGGCTGGCTTCTCTGAACCGATCTCTGAAGTATTTGCATGTGCTATGCAAAATAAATTCAACTATACCAACAAGTGAGAGCCCTCGAACACCACGCATCACCCAGTTATAAATCTCTGCCAAATTTATGGTCATTATGCCAAATCGAGAACCATCCTTGTCATACAACAATGCACATTTCTCCTTTGACTCATTCCCAATCCACTCCGAAAATTTTCTAACCGAGGATGCCGACCTTCTTCTCATACGAGGTCCGTCACTTGATAGAGATCTAAGAGCTTGTGGAGCCTCATCCCCTATAAGGGTAGCCCTCCTTAACTGATTATCTGTTTGTTTAGTGGTCAGCTCATCCAATCTCCTCCAAAGCTCATTGAACTTCTTCTCTTGATTCTAGGCGCACAGCCTCTTGAAAAGATCCATAAGGTGCTTGTTCTTAAATTGTTTATAGAAATTAGCACCCATATGACGCATGCACCATCTACTTTCGACATCAGACCACCTTGGTGGATATTCCTTCTCAGCACATCTATCTCTCAATTCCTCAATTGTCCGTAGCAAGCCGGCATGACGGTCATATATGAGACATACGGCTGGCCTCGTCCGTACAACTGCAGACTTAACCCTTTCTAGGAACCAATACTAGCTATCAGTGTTCTTACTCTCAACAAAAGCAAAAGCCACCGGTAGAACTTGGTTGTTCCCATCAACTTCAATTGTTGTTAATATCTGTCCTCTGTACTTTTCGGTCAGAAATGTCCTATCGATGCAGAGGATGGGATGACAATACACAAATGCCTGAATGCAAGCACCTAATGAAAAGAATACTCGTTGCAACACACTTTTGTTACCATAGTCAATTGATGTAAAGGCTTTTAGGTCGTAGTAGGTCTCAGGATTTCTCTAAAGAATACAGACTAACGGATGAGGCAAATTATCATAAGATACTTCGAATGTGCCAAACCTCATCTCTACAACCTTCTGTTTTGCCCTCCAAGCCTTAGTATAGCTAATTGTGTATTTGAATTTCTCTTCAATATGTCTAACAATTGACCTTAGTTCGTATCCCAGGTTGTTCACAATGTGGGAGTACATCTCAGTTGCAACAAATGCAGATGTCATGTTTCTATAATATTTTTCCACACCGGGTAAATGACATGAATGTTCGGTCACGATTGAAACTTGCCAATAATCCTTCCATTTACCCTTGAATGCGTGCACCCGCCATGGACACCCATCCTTCACGCACTTCACTTCATACGTTGATTTGCTTGACTTTACGACCGAGAACTCTCTCTGAAGTGACACCGCCCATTGTTTTACTGCATCCTTCAAATCCTCTACATAAACATACTTAGCTCCCTGGATTACCTCATTCTCCTTGTACTCCCATGGCACATGATGCCGCTCGGAGATAACAAGACCAAAGAAGTCCTCGTTGCTCCATTCAGCAGACATCACGTTGTCCTCATCAGACGAGTCATCATGCTCTGCATGCTCGTTTTCAGAATCTTCCCTATCCATTTCTTCTATGATGGTGTTGATTAGTTCTCCCTCATCTGCCACACCCATTAGCTGCCTATCTTGTACATTCCCTCCTTCATTTTCTGCTATTATTTCGGTATCACCTCCTGTCGTACTTAGACCCTCATCATCTTGTACGGGCATTACAACAGCGGTGTTATCCTTCTCATATATCGACACAAGTATGCCCAATGGCCAACTACGTTGGAATGCATTCTCCACATACCATCTCCAAGTGGCAGTTCAATCCACCGGCATTAGTTCCAAAAATAACCTTCAATTGTACGACTAACTATAGCATACAAGGTTATTGCGTGATCTGGTGATCCAGTTGAAAGTCTCGCATCAGCCAGTTATACACTGACCCGAAACTTCTCTCAGCAGGCCTATCAATACCCTTAGCCGTTAAACTAAAGTCTAACAGATCTACACCCTGTGAACCATACCTAACATTCCTTTGCCCATAAAATAACTGAAATATCACTTTATTTGACATATCTGTTAATAACAAAATACAGTTAAACTAGGTACAAAAATTCTCTTCTCATCTAAAACCGTATAATCGAGATTTTATAACTACCATCTGTACATAAATTAAGTCATCTAACAGATTAACTTAAAACTTACAAATCTACGAGTAACAACTTATTTTCATATAGTACTATACACGTAACCAGTACAATACTATATCAATTTTTGCATCTACATAGAAATTGAAAAGGAAAAGTACATTTTACCTGCTGACGAATCAATAAACTGGCAGAGCTTCGCTGTTTTTTTAACCTCGCTCTCAGCTCTCTTCTTATTTTTGTGTGATTTTTGTGAATTTAATGGTTTTTTTTTAGGCTGGGAGGGGTTTTTATAGGGGCTGGCCATAAACCGCCCTCTAGGAGGACGGCAAAAGAGCCGCCTGCAAAATGCCGATGGCGAGGCCGGCCACCCCCTTGCCGCCCTCCTAGAGGGCGGTTTTTTGAGAGCCAGGGGGCCACCTGTAAATTAGCCGACCCGAGGCCGGTATTTTGCAGACGGCCCCCTTGCCGCCCTCGTAGAGGATGGCTTTTCGGCCCCTTGTAAATTGGCCGGCCCCGCAGGCGGTCTTTTGCAGGCGGCCCCCTTGCCGTCCTCGTAGAGGGCGGTTTTTGGATGGCCGGGGCCCGCCTACCAAAGTGCTAACGGACGTCGGCCGCCCAGACCACGTCCGTTAGCCACGTCATAAAATCGCCCTCTAGGAGGACGATTTCATAAAAAATGCCCCCCCCCCCCCCCCCAAGGGCGTTAGGGGTATATTTTTGTAAATTTTTGAAACGAAAATGTACTTTTGTAAATATTTAATTAAAAAATATAAAAATATAAAAAACTCCATTATATGAGAGGTGCAAAAGGTGTGCTTTGTGGGCTTTTTTTCTCTGTAACTACATGAAATGAGTACATGTATTAGGCTATCAATTGGGCTTCAAAAATCAAAACCTAAAAATCTAGTTGTAGTTCTGGTCTTGGAAGAAAGAAACGATCTGTGTTGATCTTTGTTCATATTCTATTCCTGAAAAACTTAAAAATGTGTGTGCATATCTGTGCAGTAATTCTGACGTAGATTGCAAAATATATATGAATACAAGGTCCAGACCAAAAACATCTCTCTATCCAGGGAGCATATATGCAAATCAAACACTATAAATTTTTCACAGATCCTGGGCACACAGGTTTTGGAAAAAAAATTGAACTTTCAGAATGCATGTACATAACTGAACTTTCAAAGCATCACAATGCCTCGGTGATGTAATCTTTTAACTAATACATCACAGAGATTCTAAAATATCCATGCACAGATTCACAAATTCCTGAATTAATCAATTATCCCTAACCAGTTAACTACTTACAACAAAATTTAATATAACTTGCACATTCTTAAGTTCTGCAATTTCTATACAAGCATTGTGTAACTGAAAGGAAATGGACATGTACTGTAATTTCTGTCTATTAGCGGTTCATTAGAGCAGAACAATAGTTGAGAGTACTTCCTAGCTTATAATTTGTTGAGAGCAGTTGATCAAAAATTTTGCAGAATGAAATAACGAATGATAACTCCTTACAGTTCAAAAAAGCTCGTTTGCCAAGCTGAGCTCACTGAGATACACCAGTTTAAAAAAAGCTCTTCAAGTTTGCAAGCTGGAATTGTACCTACTAATTCACTATTGTTCAGTCGCCTGCATGGAAAAAAATTTCTAAACCTCACATAGTGTTCCACGTCAACTGGAGTTACAAGCATATCTACATAAATTTGGACACACAAAGCGACCTTAGTGCAAAAGCAAGTCCATAAGATGATTCAAACAGTTTGCCAGTATATGATACGTTGTCTAGTAACGAAGGAATGGGTCCTACCAGCTCGTTGTCACTCAGGTCTCTAAGAAACGAAATTTGGACATAAAAATTCATTTTTCAATAATGCAGAAACTATTCAAACCAATGAATTGGAATATTGTGCTCTACTCAGAACAGCAAGAGCCTGCATCAGACCAATTACTTGTGGAATTTTCGCAGCCAGTCCATTCCCTTGAAGTGACCTATGGAACATGAAAGGAAAGGGTACAATGTGTAGTATGTAAGTAATCATGTATTATATTGCACTGATCTACGGTGTAAATTGCACTATAATGTACACTGCAAACTAGAAAACATTATAGTGCAATTTAACTGTTCTATAGTTAACACTACAAATGTAGAGATAGCATAGCCAATTCAATGGTTTCCTCAATAATTGTAGATGTTATGTATTAAAATTGCACAAGCATATGAACTGCAACAAAGTGAAAATAGCAGTTAAAAATTGCTGCAGCCACAGAACATCCATGTTAACATGGGGGAATTCTCATGTAGGAAATAGTAAACAAATTCAATCACTATATCATATATGAACCAATTAGTAAAAAACCAAGCCTTACTGTTAGCCACAACAACAGATTGCTTATATAAAAGATCCAGTTGGTAGCCGCATTTCTCCCATCAATCAAGATAAAAAAGTTCCAAAGCAAGTCTCTTAAAACAAGATCAAATTCAGCAATTAGAATATAGGAGAGATATATCTCAGCACAGAAGTCAAATAATCCCAGATTTTATGTTCCAAAAATTACAAAGCATGAACTGCAACAAAAAAGGAAATAGAAGCTGCAAAATTTAACTTGAAAATAGGTTTCACCCTAGGTTTGTTCTGAATATTTTGCTAAATGAAACTTAACAACCGATTTTGAGTAGTTGCCAAGAAACATAAATATTCAGATCAGAACTAGCATGCATGCCCCAATTGCACAACATTTATACTAGAATTACACTTGATGGTATGCAAGTTATAAATATGTGATGTGCAAATTTGATGAATGAGAGAAAAACCTTAATACTACTGACAGAGAAGCTCCCATCCATTGCATAGAAATATATAATATTCTCAATGAAAAGTTGTTATATGGATACCTGCAGTTCATAATGTATGGTTAAAACAACAGATGATTAAAATGGATATAGTTACCTGAAAGCGTATCTTCGAGCAAGAGATGGAAGCAGCATTGGCATGTACTTCAGGGGGGTCCTGCATACCAGTCCACCACCAGATCTATAAGCGTCCATATATGACAAATAAAAAAAAGCTAGTTATTTTTCTTGGAGTCAGCTCTCATCATATATTAACAATTTAAGAAGTGTTATTCCAATTGAAAAAATATACACTTCTTGAAATACACCATGCAGGGTCGCAGGAATATACACTTCCTGGAGGTAGAATCTAAATTACGCCCAGACCTGACTAAACACAATACCCCCCAAGCTAAGAAGTTAACAAGCTGGCCACAATCCCTTGCTATTCCAATCCAAACACACACACACACACACAAACACACTAGATGACTTGATCAAATTAAATGAACATATGACCCGACAGGTTTGAACTACAAACATGTAAAATGTGTTGTAGATAAACATGGATCACTAGACGTCTTGATGAAACCGCAACATAAACCAAAACACTAACAAATCTGATAAGTCAATGTGGTTCTAGTTGTCAGAGGCATGATTCAGACATATGAACTCAAAGCATGCAACCTGATAGTTGCAAAAATCTATATGCTACAAATAGGTGATTTTTGTGATGCCTGACTTGGAAATTTATCAAACAAATACAGATATATTTCACTTCGGCAATTCTGCTGTCCTAGAATATTCTTCAGGCATCCACAAATTCAATAACACAAAAAAGTTGGAGCCAAACACAAAGAAAAAAACCAGAGCCCAAAAATCTCAAAGTAAACTGCTGTTGATCCTGCTGCAGCAGCATCCACAGTTTACTAAAAAAGGATTTGCAGACAGACTACAAATCACCTATTTGATTCTCAGGTCTGCTAGTGACAGGTCTTAAATCCTTCACAGGAATCTGCAGCACAAAATCCTAGATTATTCTATTAGAGGAAATTAGTTTGTAATGCAAAAACTCATTTAAAATGCAGCCAGCACGGCTGGATCACAGGATTTTGGTGCGATACCTTCAGAAAATCAAATCATGAATATCAGCGCTTACCAGGATGAACATACGTCATACAGCAGCAATATAAAGACCTGATACCTTTTGGCACCTCATCGCACCACTTGCCCGTGGAGGCTCGCTTAGGATTGGTTGCCTCTAGTGGTCCAGGCCATCTAGTGAGAAAAACGCCAATCCATCGTAGCAGATTTTTGATTGGTCAAGTCTCAAGCAATCCCCTCCTCTCCAGAAAGAAAAAAAAAATCTCCCCCGTATTAAAACCTACAGCCAAAACCAAAGTTCTACTCAAACAAAATCCAGCATCCGCCATTGACAAAATTGCACACAAATCGAACAAAAAAGGTCTGGGCCCAACGCATTCATTACATCGGTTCCAAAAGTTCTACTCACAAAGACCGAGGTCTGAATCCAACGCCACGCTGTGGACCTGTGGGGCGTTAGAGAGATCAACGACCAACAACGGGGAGGAGCCGGTTGGTAGATCAGCCGGCAATGACCCTCATAAACGCACATATATGAGCTCATTGCCTCGCCATGGACAAATGATGAGGCGCCATCCAATGAGCCAAGGAGGTCAACGACCCACAGTGAATGATGAGGAGAGGTTGGTGGGTAGATCAGCCGACGGCGACCCTCGCAGAGGCAGATCTCCGAGCCCATCGCTTATCGCCTCGCCGTGGACTGCTCCCTCTCTGTCCTTCTCGAACTCTCTTTCTGGAAATTAATGTGAGGACTGAGGAGCGAGAGTGCAGGAAGACACAGCAGCCCACATAGCAAGTGAGAGGCCAGTTCCTATGTCCAAGCGGGTACGGGTCCAACGAAAGAAACAAAGCCCAAACCTTCGCACAAATCGACAGGCACACAATTCGACTGAAAAAATTGTTGATTTCAGTGATTGAAATCTAGCAAATCCCCTCATAAAAATCTGTTTACGGGATAAGAATAATGACATGACAATAGTCTATCTGGGAATTCTGCTACACGCGCGTTGCCACCGCGCAGGTAGCGGACCCCGGGAGCAACGTGCACGCGTGCACACATGTACAGTAAAAAATGAAATATAAAATATAAAATATTAAAAATTTTGAGTAAACTTTATATCACTAATTTAAAACTTTTAACTCTAATTTTGAAACTTTCAATTTAATTTTCGAAACTTTCAACTCAAATTTAAAAATATCAACTAAGAGTTTTAAAAAATCTACATAAAATTTGAAACTTTCAACCCAAAATTTGGAACTTTTAATTAGATTTTCGAAACTTTCAACTTAAAATCTAAAATTTTTTACTCCGCTTATTTATGTATTATTTTATAATTAAAATTTATTAAATACTAATAATAGTGCTTAGGAGGATGATTAGGGCTTAATGACAGAGATTAGGGGCTGTCGGTATGGCCGCGGCGTGCATGGAGGTTAGCCAACTTGGGCGTGCTGGGCCTGCCCTAGTCTATCGTCCTTTTTAAGGAGAAAACAAACGTCATTTTTTTGAAAACAAACCGTGGGACGATAGTGGCCCGACACAAATAGGGTCGACCATCATCATTACGCACACGCACACATTAATATATAATGTTTTCATAAAGAACAAAAGAAGATATATATAATTTATATGGCATTGTGTAATCGAATTTCGCTGCAAAAATACATCTAATTATATGGTTTTCAATATTATATTTTTACAATATGCCATCCACATTCATCAAACAAAATTTATGGCCTTATGATTGAACTTTTCTTCTCATTTTCATCAAACAAAATTTTAGTTTCTTTTCTTCCATTCAGAAATTTGTTTATCTTTGATAACTAGTACTAGTTGCCAACCCAAGTGTTGAACGTGTTATTGGTATCAACAGTATAAATATTAAAATTTTAATTATATGTCAAATATATTTGTTATATTTTTTTATGGCAGATTAGATTAAAAGAATAGTCCACACCAACTACTACTTGTTGATTATTAATTTCAATTTTAGAATAGAATTAAATAAAATACTAAATTTAGAATCCATCCTAATATATATTCTGTTGTTCTCATGTTTTATTTAATATTTTCGAATTTTGGAATTAGTAAGTATCTAATTTTATTTATGATGGAGTTTCAACTTAAGTATGTTTCATAATTTAATAATCTGGGATTTATATTTAATAAATCTTTGGAGGATATATAATCAGCCTTTTATGTTTTAATATATATGAAATTCAGGATTAATAATTAGTACTTTGTACTTTTATTTAACGCAAACTCTAAATACAATCTATGATCATGATTGTATGATCCATCAATCAATAAATATATTTTTCTTGTTACCGTGCGAGCTCGCAACTAAACACTACACAGTGGAACATGTGGGTGCAAAAGAAATCAAAAATTAAAACCGTTCAAAGAAAGAAGAGGAGACATACTCAGATCTGGGTCGTCACTCATGGCGGAGGCGGTGGACAGCTGCCGTCTTCCATGGTGGTTTTCCGGAAGAGGAGAGGTGAAGGACAGCCAGCGCTTGGCTAGATCCACAGCAGTGGAGCAGCCTGGGATCGTGGATCTAGTACGAGACCAGTGTTTTGAGGAAGGTAGCAAATGAGCTAGGGTTTAGGACTTTGGGTATGGGATGGGGATTGGGGTAATAAATGGTTGGGTTTGTGGGGTCATGGACTACTGGTGGGATTTTGAAACTGAAGTGCGGGAGAAATTGAGATGGGCACTTGGGCAGCAGGAATGCATGCGCAGGCAGCAGGCATGCGGCTAGTGAAAATTTCAAGCTTCTGTAGAATAGATCGAGCTTGGATCGATAGAGCTCGCGAGCTTTGGGACAAGCTCGAGCCCGGTTCGAATCCTTGTCGAGCCGAACTCGAGCCGAGCCTGCGACGAGTCGAGCTTGAGCAGCTCATGAGCTCCGAGCTTTTTTGACAGCCCTACTCTCTGGAAAAGTTTTACTTGTAAACTCCTAACTAATTGATTCATGGCATTTGTAGAAAATACAACCGTATTGGAGCCAAGCCGCAGAAGAAAAAAACAGCACAGTTCTCAAGAAACTAATCGATCTAACTTTAGAAGAAGAGAAACCTTAGCATATCTCAATTATCACATCCTCTCCATCCCAGCTTGCAAACTATGCAGCCCGAGCCGTAGCTTCAGACCCAAGAACCTCATCAGGCCTGATGAGCACAAAACTTTGATTAGTAGTTGATTATATGGGGAGAAAATTCAATGAAGAATTGGGGATAAGTCAAGTTAAACTGAAGCTGATGAGAAAAAATGACAAGAATCTTAAAAGTTACAATTCCCACTTTTTATAAAACAAGGTCAATATGCACAATGGCAAAAGATTAATCAGACAAAATCACCATCCACCCTACCAACTCCAACACAGCTGAAGCCAACAAGAACCATTAGTTGTTAAGAGATGGGACAAATATATTGTACCTCTCAACTCCTTCGCCAAACTCCATTCTGACAAAATTGCCAAATGTACCTTTTGAGCCAACTTCCTTTGACAAATCATTCAGCACGCTCTGAAAAACAATCACATCAAGAAGCAAAGATATTATGTAACACGAATTCACAATTCACACTAGTACATCATCATCAAAAAGAGGAACAGGTTTTATC
This sequence comes from Oryza meyeriana var. granulata, assembly GCA_003991445.1. Taxonomy (NCBI): domain Eukaryota; kingdom Viridiplantae; phylum Streptophyta; class Magnoliopsida; order Poales; family Poaceae; genus Oryza; species Oryza meyeriana. Next base: position 29,483 of record RYFJ01001651.1, read on the forward strand.
AGCTTACCTTGATGTTTGTGCTGTCGTTGACAACATATTTTTGCTCCAAAAGCACAACTTCTTCAAAGTACTTCCTTAGTCGGCCTTCCACCATTTTCTCCATGGCCATTTGGGATTTCCCTGAGCTTTCAGCCTAACAAGTTTCAGGACAGTGTCATTTAAATCTCACATAACTTACAGTTCACTGTCGTGTCATGGATGGATATAGTCCATTTAACATTTATGAGAATAATATACCTGAGTCCGGAGTATCTCCCGTTCATTTTCAAGAGCTGCAGCAGAGACCAGTTCTTTTGATAAAAACAATGGCTTTGTTGCAACGATATGCATTGCAATAGATGACCCAACTCTTTTAAGAGCATCAAGGGGAGCGTTGCTGTCTTCTGCCTCTAGTGTGATCAAGCCAGCAAGACGGCCCAAACCTTAGGTCAGAGAAAAAGAATGCTCATTCAGTGAACAAGAAAGTGCATCATTTACCATATATAAAAAACACTTCATATTTCAGAAGAAGATAAAATACGGAGTGCTGGCAGGAATCAAATAAATAATGCAAGCTTGGCCAGCTTAGTGTAAGAGGCAAGTATCTCTGCAGTCATATCTCTAACAACGGTTTTACAAATGTGAAACTAAGACCTTGCATCCTACAAATGAAAAAAATACTAAAATTCATCACTGAGCAACCTACGAGAATAGATTAGTTACATTTTACAACTAAGGAAGATGATGCCCAGTTGTCCAACAAATTTGGATTGGTGAAAAATGACAGAGAGAGAAAAAAGAAAGAGCAAGTATGCTCCGTACTCAGTAGTCACTAGAAAACTTTCGTTCAGTTATGTGCGCTCAAACTTAGCCAAGAAGAATGGAAAACATGCACACTACATTCTTGATAAAAGCCAAAGACCAGATATTTCATTGTTCATGTACCTGGCTGGGGACAGGAGTGCAGATAAGAGGAAACAACACCATGTGCAGTTGTGGACAACATGAAACCTCTTCTGAATTTGACATTCTCCCCAACCATGGCAGCAACTTCTGTAACAGCACTTTGGACTGTTGTCTCCCCACTGAGTTTAGGATGATCAAGATTGACACTAAGGTTCTGCAAGATTGGGAATTTGGAATAGATTATTATCTACTTACACATGGAAAAAACCAGGAAAAGAAGACAAACATATCATATGGAGCTGTATTGCATTTCTGTATCCAAATCATATCACAGGAACAGCAACAGGCATTGTTGCCCTGTTGTTTGGCATTGACACAGGACGAGAAGCTGTGCCCTCTGCAAAAAGGGCACAGAAGCCAGTGCTGCCTGTCTGCTGTGTGCATAAGGAACAGAGGTCCCAGGCTCGCATGTTGACATGGCCTGTCTCTGAAATGGAGGGACAGGGCTGAGCGAGCCATATGGCTTGCAGAGAAGAGGGAATGGGTGTGCGAGATGGAGCAGGGGCATTGGAGTCCGTAGGGGGCAGATGTGCATGGAAAGCACTGGTTGTGGTTGTGGCATGTAGTAGAGGGATATGGTGTACATCAGTTATTCTAAGGGGGTAGTGTAGAATAGGTCTACCGAACTAAATATCTGACAAGCACTCTAAAAAAATGTTCATGTGGTCAAACAAAGCAGGATATATCTACATATTTCTAGAGGCTACAACAACTTTAATGTGGCATTAATGCTAGTATTGCAAACATTTTCATTTATACAATGAGCAATCTCCACATAGCATACTCTGCTATATAAGAGCCAAGTCATATTTATCGTAAGATTTCCAGTCAACTGCCATGAAGTTCTTGTGTCACATATAACTGATTGAACCATTCTAACTTGTTTCCTGGTATATACAACATAAAATTATGATCACAGGTATCTTAATATCTCTATCGGTACGTCAAACTGATTCCATACTATATGAAAAGATGGTGCGATTTGGGTTTAGATAGAAATATGCCGTTGTAGAAAATAACATGACATTGATCGCAGCACCTGTTAAAATGGAACTTCATCAAAACTTAGGTCAGTTGGTTTTCAGATCTGTAAAATGATGAGTCCAAATCAATTACTGGAAAAATTGGTGGTGCTTCTATAAAGGAAAATGATACACGTACAAAAAAATTCTTACAAACTCTTTACAAAGACTGATGTGGCACACGGTGATTGCATCTTGATTTTCCATAACTACCAACTGATTAAATCAAACGGTTGAGATATTTGATTGTAGGAGTATGTAAAGAATTTTCTAGTACGTATAGCACTGCTCTTCTATAAATTACATAATAAATACTCCATAACCCAAATTAACATATGGATAACTGCATACCTCCAAATACTCAGGACCAAAAGGAAAGACCAATGAGCCAGGATCCCTTGCTGATAAAGCCAACTTTGCCAAAGAAGAAGCCTGCAAGTTTCATGAAATTGAAAAAGAATACATAAATCAAATTTACCCACCTTGAAACTGTGCAGAAGCACAGATGACCAAGCAAGGCAGTTATAATAAGTATACTATCGTGGTGTCTAAGACAGGGAAACAAGATCCTACAAGATACAGAGATATCAAAGACGTTTAAGAATACAACTGAAACAGAGCATAATGTTGAAATAGTAAAATAAAACCTTCAGAAGTAACTTAAAGCCAAAGCATGGGTAAAATGATATACTCATGTTTTGATATACCACAGCCATCAAGCTATACCTACATGCTCAAATATGCGATTTTAATTTTTGGCATGCACAAAAAAAAGGACATCGGGAATGGCATGCAGATATTGAGAGTAAAACTAACCAGATACTGGAAAACATCATTTCTTGCCACAAAATCAGTCTCACAGTTAAGCTCAACCACAACAGCCGTTTCTTCATCTCGTGCAATAGCTAGCAAACCTTCAGCTGCAGTGCGTGAAGACTTTTTGGCAGCAAGAACCACCCCTCTTTTCCTTAGATCCTTCTGTGCAGCATCTGAAAGAAATCAACAAACTGCCATAGGATTAACGGATACAGACAAGTATGCCGATGAAGTTATGCTATTTCAATCTGAAATAAGCACTAACCAATATCCCAGTTGCAACTAACTAAGAAAACCTTGACATCTTTGATTGGAGCACTCGTCCTCTCCCGTAGCTTTTTAATGAGATTCATTTGCTCCCATGTAGGCACTTCAGAGCTGAATCTCCTACGAAGTGTGGCACTTTGTTCAACACGGCTGCTCAACAGATGAGTCTGGAACGCAGAATAAGAATACCCCCGAGCAGCATGTTGTTGAGCGCGAAATAGAAGCCCCATGATGGGCTTTCTAGCACTTCGATTCCAGGCCATTCTCAAAATGATCTGTACATGTAGAATATGCAGTACTGTTAGTAAACTACACCATCAATAAACAGATTCTGCACAGAAATAGATATAATAATGGTTAACCAACAAGGATCCAGAGTACTAGATCTATTGTGATAATGGCTATCACTACAAGATGGATATATGCCTGTACCTAACAAGGAATCAATTTTCAATGTAATAGTTTCAAGCTTGGTCTAGAAAGTTAAGTCTTGAACACACTCCAGTAGCTACCTGTTTCCCCATCATTTGTTCTTTTCTTCACAGAAACAGCATCATGTGTTGTTGCCCTCTTGGTAGGCATTATGGCACAGGATGAGAAGCTGCATCTTCTGCACGGAGGGAAAGGAGCCAGTGCTGCCTGCCTGTGATGTGTGCATGAAGAGAGGGCCTGGGGCTTGAATATCGATGTGGTCTGTCGGTGAGAGCATGGCTGAAGGGGTTCAAGCTGCAACGGAGGGAAAACCATATAGCAGCAGTGCAGATCAGGAGGGGAGGTGTGTGCGAGATGGAGCAGTGGGTGGATGCGCATGGAAAGCAACGGTAGTTACATGTAGCAAGGAGTTAACTAGTTATTCTAAGGGGCTGGTGTGGAACAGCCGAGTATCTATAAATAAAAGTAGCAGCATCCATCAAATTGTTCCACACGTTCCTTATGCTCCTATTCTGTTACATATTACTGAACTTATTGTGGCATGAACAGAAGTGTAACATGAGTGGATATAGGTGGAAATTTACTAACCTTTAGGTATATTCAAACATTCCTCTCAACTGGTTTCCCTTGAATAGAAAACATTTAGGTCCATTGGCATGCAGTGGTTGCACAAAATAAACAATTCCCGGGTTTTTGTTGGATGCCATATCCTGTCAAGCACAGACAAATTAAGGGCAAACAATGATGAAAGTGGACCTGAAGAACCATCCTTGCTGTCCTCTGGGCACCCAACAAGTGAATCTCATTGTCAGGAACACAATTGGAATACTTCCGGTATAAATGATAATTATATGAAAAAAATTAAACTAGCTAAGAATTGGACTGATAACAGAATGCAGATAAACTGGCAAAAAATGTCCTTGCAAGAATTTGACTACATAAATGAAATGGCATTAGAGCAAAACAGTTACAGATGACCACACCTTGCAGATCCTTCTAATGTTTAGTCCATGCTATCCCCACCAATGGAAACCTCTTCAGGTTTAATGGTTATATCTGCCAGTTGGTATGCAAGACATTTTCATAGAATCAAGTCTACACATACTGGTAAGTGTGATATTATGTGCAAAACCACAGTGATAAGGGGTAAAGAGCACTAAAGCTGTTACTCTTAGATGGGTCTAAGAATATTTGCCATTTAGGTTCTTGCTCAAAGCTGCGGTCGGTAAAAGACACTCTGGCAAATGAAATCTGTGTAGAAGCCTGAACAAGTAGATTAACCAGTCTCATAGAGCACAGCATGGTCAGAAATATCAGGGACATAACCAAAACTTTTAATTAGACTCGTCAGCTCATCCAGTACTGAATATATCAGTTCTGCCTCTGGGTGTTCTCTCCCTCTAGCAATGAACGTGTGAACTTCCTTTGTCACTTCGATCCAACTATACCCTGTTTCCTTCACTGTGCCAGCACTATCCATCCGCTGTCTTAAGTTGTGCACATCAGTCCACAGTCCTTTAGAGGCATAAATATTTGACAGTAAAACATAAGGGCCACCGTCTGTTGGATCTGCCAAGAGTGCCATTTCAGCAGCATACCTTGCAATTTCAACATTGCCAAAAAGATGGCAGGCACTCAGCAAACTTCTCCAAACAGCTGCAGCTGGTTTGATTGGCATCCTTTCAATGAACTCCTTGGCAGCATCCAGTTTCCCAGGACGACCTAAAAGATTGACTACAGAAGCATAGTGCTCAATGCCTGGCTCAATACCATAGTTTGATTTCATAGAGTTAAAATGGTGTAATCCTTCATCCACAAGACCTGCATGTACACATGCTGATAACACACCAACAAAGGTCACATAGTTTGGTTCTATCTCAGCTTCTCCCATCAGCTGGAAAATCTGAAGAGCTTGTTCAGCATGACCGTGCTGTGCATAAGTCGAAATCATTGAGTTCCAACAAATGACATCCTTCCCACATGTTGATTCAAACAACATCCTTCCTTCCTTAATGAAGCCACACTTTGCATACATGTCAATAAGAGCATTTGAAACATGTGGATCGTTGTCAACACCTGCTTTGATGATCCGAGCATGAAACTGCTGGCCATGGAACATGCTTGCTAGTGAACTTGCCACAGTTACTAATGCCACAAACGTGAACTCGTTAGGTGCCATGCCCGAGATAAGGAGCTGGTTGAAGAGCTTTACGACCTCTTCCCCTTGCTCATTCTGTGCATGGCCAAAAATCATAGAATTCCAGATGACCATGTCCCTGTAGTGCAACATATTGAATACAGCCTTCGCATCATTCACAAGGGAACACTTTGAGTACACATCAATTAGAGCACTCGCAGCATAAAGGTCAGATGAAGTTCCTGATTTGATGATGAGACCATGAATCTGCTTGCTCAATTCAATGGCTAACTGAGATGACGACACCCCAAGGAGTGAAACAAAGGTCAACAGATTTGGCCTTAGTAAGCAATATCTCATTCTACGGAATATGTCCATTGCTTCTGCAAGATCACCAAGCTTTGCGTATCCTTCAATCATAGCGTTGTATGAAATTGCATCATCTTCTGCCAAGGCATCAAATACTGCTCTTGCTTCAGTTAGATGCTCACATTTAGCATACATGTCAATGAGTGCATTCTTGACATACTCATCAGACTCTAAATTAGTCTTTATGGCATGCGTATGTATCTGCTTTCCTTGCCATGCTGCTGCTAGAGAGCCACATGAGTTCAAGATACTTGTACAAGCAAAACCATCTGGCTGCCAGCCAGCCAGACTCATATTCCAGAACATGGTTATAGCTTCAGCATCAAACGAATTCTGCATATAACCAGAAATCATGGTAGTCCAAGACACAAGATTACGGTACACCATGCAATTAAACAACTTGCGAGCTAATGACAGTCTAGAGCACTTGCAATACAGATCAATCAACACATTGATCACCGATGTATCCGTCTCTGCGGCACTTCGATATGCATAACCATGTATTTGCCTGCCACCCTCTAGAAAGCCGAGAGCAGAGCAAGCACTGACAGCACTTGCTAGTACAAACCTGTCAGGATAGACACCCTCAATCCCCATCCTGTCAAACAACTCCAGGGCTACTTCACCACACCCAATCTGAGCGTATCCTGTGATCACTGTGTTCCAAGTAACTGGGCTTCTTGCAGGGAGTGCATGAAACACTAACATTGCCTCATCCATGCAGCCAAGCTTTGTATACAAGTTGATAAGAGCAGTCCCAACATAGACATTAGCATCCAAGTCCAACTTGATGGCAATGCCATGCACTTGCTCACCAAATGAAACAGCCTTAGATTGCGTACACGCACGTAGGACACTGGCAAGCAAGAACTCGTTGGGCACCTCACAAGAGGTCTTCTGGAAGGCTGTGAAGAGGGAAATTGCGCAATCATCGCGCCCATGCTGTGTGCACATGGAGATGGCTGAGCCCCAGGAGACAAGGTTCCGCTCGGACATTCGATCGAACAGGTGGCGGGCGTCACGGAGGTGGCCAAGCTTGGAATAGCCACATAGAAGCAGGTTGGTGAGGAAGAGGTCGTCGAGGCCTCCTGCGACAACTGCACGGGCATGGATGGCCGGGTTTACACGGCGGAGGTGGTCTCTGTTGGTGAGGCATGAGAGTAGAATTTGAGCTAAGCTGCGGATGTGGGTGGAGAGGGAGGATGGCGCGTGACATAGAGGCTTCAGGAGTGACATGCTCCACCATCTCCTGTTACATCATCCATGGTACTGTCATCAGCATACAGCACTCCAGTGGAAATTTCAGACCTTTGGCCCTGTAGTGTTAACACAGAGGTAGAGTTCAAAATTCATACAACGGTACCAACTAACTAGTATACTCGTATTTATGCAGCTGGCAAACCAGGATAAATGTTATGTGCAGCAGACATAGCAGAGAAAAAGAAAAAACTATTTATCCAATCCAATAACAGTAGCAGTATGAAGCACACAAAATCACACAACCAATGTTGCAAACATGCTACTACTAGCAATATCTAACACTAAATGGATCCAACGATTCGCATACAAACATGTGGGGGCATCGAGGATTGGGGGTTCAGTTCAACCCCAATTTTTTTGGGAACAAATAAACTGCTGTTATTAGTATTTTCTCCGTTTCAGATTGTAAGACGTTTTGACTTTAATCTATGTCAAACTTCTTTAAGTTTAATCAAGCTTATAGAAAAATATAGTAATATCTACAACACCAAATTAGTATCATTAAATCCAACATTAAATCCAAATCTCCCAAGAATATTATATACAAGAACCATGGAGTGCGTAGCCAGGAATTTTTCGTTGGGTAGTCCAATGTCACAAGTCAACACCATGTCATCACATACCAAAAAATTTGAACACCGCAATCACGTATACGAGTATAAATTTAGTTAAAAGGTGATAAAAATATAGAAATAGCGTCTTATAACATCAATAATCAACTAGTTTAACAAGCAAGTTCGAAATATGCGAACACCGCAATCACATATAGTAGTTTAACAAGCAATATCCCCATTCCTCTTCATGTTTTACCCAATAGCCCAATACAAATCCTATAATAACAGTAGCCATTTTGAGTATTGACAGACCAATATTCACACTGAGTCATTCACAAATCATTAGCTAATTTCTATGTCTTCTATGAGCAATAGCAATGAGGCATTGAGATTTGAGGTATGAGGATTTGACTATTTGAGGCAGTCACTATCTCACTGACATCAGGCAGTCGGCTCGGAGTCTCGAAGTCGGAGGTGGACCGCCATAGCCGGCGCCGTAGCTGAGGGGCAGGGTCCACCGGGCCAGGGCGCTAGGCGGAGGCACTTGGCGCCCGGCGGCGGCGATCTGCGAAACTACGACGGTCGACGGCCGGCGGACAGCCCCTAGAGACCACCGGAGATTGGGAGGTGGACTAGGAGGAAGGCGTCGGACGGAGATGAGAGAGGCTAAGAGTGAGAGGAGAGGGCGAGAGCGAGAGGAGAGGCGGCGCCGTTTTGTCGCACGTGCGGTGCGGGTGCGGGACGGCCGAGCAGCGAGCGAGCAGGAGGAAGCCACATGCCGCAGGCAACCCTAGCGCTAGCGCCCTCTCCTTCCTGGTCTGTTTGGACTCCGCAAACAACAACGTAGCTACTGCCTACATGAAAGAACAACTTAATTAATCACTGATTTTTCTATTAGCCAGAGCTCAACATTACTTAATAATTATTCAGAGTAGCTTTATTTCAGCATGTCCATATCTTCTTCGATCTGAAAGAAACCTCCCAATAAAAAAAGTAAATTCTAGAGGTGGTCAAATCATCACCGAATAAAGAAACACAAATCTCAGATCCTGCCATGTGCATCCTGCAAAGTTTATTCCATGTTGAACAACCAGCAACTTACAGCTATGATTAAGGAGACATGACATTCCTACCTTTAGTTGGTCAAAATGCTATGAGATTTTCTATTTTCTATCGCCACTAAGAACATTTACTATTAACTCACACAATTAGCTTTTTTATTCCTGAATCAATTCTCTAAAGCTTGTGCCGGCAATTCTTCAGAATTATGGCTGGGGCAGTTTCTTTCATTTGTTTCCATTTGGCAGAAGCTTGTGAGCATTTCAAGGTTTCACGATTGATGATACTAATTCAGTGTTCTCAATTTATGTTTCACAGAATTAATTTAGGAGTCACCATATAAAGATGCGTGTTCGAATCTAATCGAAGTATTTGAGGAGTTCATAGTACGAAATGAGTACAACCGACATCAAAAGTTAGTTATATCCTCATCTTTTGCACCAAAGATTCCCCAGTCCATCATGGCGTGGAGAAAACATTGTTCTAATTAGTAACAACAAAAATACTGCTTACTCCCTCCATCCCAAAATAAATCAATTCCTAGAGTTCAAACTTTATCCCATCGGTTTATAAATTGAGGAAAATTTATCCCTTCAACACCTCTCACTAACCCACCCATCAATACTCTACTCCAATTGATAAGGAGCAATGTAGTCTTTTTTCACTCCTAAAGCTACCTCGATATGCGATGGTTTGATTTTTTTCTAGGACAGAGGCATGTAACATAACATCCTAATCATTACTAAGTGAATGACTGCAATATGTACAAAACATATATTATTAACTTCTCTCTATGGCTGGGTACAGTCGCTTTGGGTGTAGAGGCCGGGTTTTAATCCATTTTCTAAAAAAAATTAGCTTCTTTCTGTGATATGCACGATATATTTTAGTGAAGACATTTAAAAAATGTGAACCACTTTCTATTTAACCTCAGTTCACAATTTCATATCTACCGATCAGAAGGAAAGTTTCAAATGAGAAATGTACTTATTGGGAAATGCCTTTGTGGCCTACAGAAAAGAAAAACTGTGCATTTGTTTTTTTTAATTAAAAACAGCCCCACAAACCAATTATCAATCATTTAAAAGCTGCAAATGCATTAAGATTTATGTCGTTTAGGAGGAATGCAGAAAACACACACGGCACTCACTAGTCACCTGCAATAATGTCCCCTAATTTGAGCTCATAAATTAGTAAACGGTGACCTGCAACACACCTCATTAATCCAATCAGTGGTGCCTACAATCTAGGTGTTTTTTGGCCATCTTAGGACCAGTTTTGCTTTAACTAGAAGCAAATGGAAGCCTAGGAAGAATCAGGAAAAGAATGGTCCAAGGAAACACAATTACCCCATACTTTGTGGTGCACATGGGATGCACACAATCAAAATAGTAACAATCTTTTGGATAGTTTATTCTTGGAGTGGTTTCCTGAGTACCCAATTCTCTTGTTCTTTTCACTAGTAGAGTTACTGGTAGAAGAATCTATAGAGATGCAATTTGGTTGTTAGGATGCATGGTAGGTGCATTCTATAAAGATGGAGAAATAAAAAGGAATGGCTATAGCTTATTATATATCTTTGCGAACTTTTCATCAACCAAATAAGATAGGTTTCAAATCATTGCAAGTTTTATGTGCTTAATTGAGCATGATCGTTGGACGGCTGACTACATGATTGTGACTTGTGATTTATTTTCGCTCTATGAGGTACTGATGCATGCGTTGCCCTAATTACAGGTAAATCTTTATTCAGGTAATTATGTTATCAAGATAGTTAATTAGGCACCATAATGTTTTTGTATAATTTTTTGATCACTACATTTTAACTGATATGACTGAGATATAGTTTGAGGGTTTGGTCATTAGGTAGGCTAAAAAATGCATAAGCCATCAACCTCTCTTTCAATAAAACAAGCAGTTTCGGCAACCATGTTCATCTAATATGTTCTACTCCTACAATTACGTTGATAATTGTCATTTAGTACTAGACATTATGCAACTAAAACAGGGGCAACTCCTTACGTGTCACCAAACAGACAGTGAAATTTTAGTGCCGTACGTAAAATGAATTTACCAAATCATAATTGGAAAATCTATTGTGCTCAGAAGCCTCAACACATCTGCTAATCTGCACTCTAAGCAACTAACCTTTCATTTGTATAATTCCTGAACTCTTGTTTGGCATGTGATAATCAAGAAAAACAAAGAAATCAATTAGCTGCAATCAGTACGAGAACCGATACAAGACCATACTATTTGGAGAATTACAACATCCTCTGATTGCAGATCACTGGGGCAAGATCAAGATCTATTCTTTTCTTTCCCCACTGAAGATCAAGATGTGCTGAAAAAATTGAATAACAAAATGCAATCAAGCAGCTGAAGCATCTAGGCCCCATTGTTGATTTTGGTAATTGATGACAAGCGCTAATTGTGGACTAACCATTGTGTTTGAGTATATGCAAAAAGAAGTTAGGTCCACATGCCAAGGAGGATGACCACCAATTAAATTTGATAGCGCAAAGCTATGGAATTAGCGGTTTGCTCAAATGATCGAGGTGAAGGGCGATCTAGAGTAAGCTAGTTTTTTCTTTTAGCATTGCCATACTATCAAGAGGGGTGGTAACCTTGGCGAAGAAGTGATCAAATTGTTGCACTAGGTCATGCATGCTTGGTCCGTCTATTTTCCTTGATCTTTGTTGCTCAGCGGTCTGACCGGACTGTCCCAGCCGGTCAGACCGGCCTCATCCAGAACCTCCTGGGAGTTCTAATGGGGGTGTCGGTACAGAACCGCCCAGGCAATTCTGATGAGGGTGGCGTCGGACCACCTCCCCAACCCGGTCGGACCGGCCGGATCCAATACCGACAGGGAGTTCTAGTGGGGTTGGCGGTCGGACCGCCTCCCCCCATCCGATCGGACCGGCCGCGTCCAGTACCGATAGCACAAATGAGATAGGGTGTCGTTCGGACCGGCGCTTCACCTGCGGTCGGACCGGCTGGTACCTCTTCTAAGCAAAAGAGTGCATTTAATGCACCTCAACGGCTAGTTTTTGAGCTGTTGAATTTGAACCCGGTCATCTCCTATATAATGTGTCGAAGCCGAAGACCACAGGGACTAGAAGCCGATGTGGCAGGGGCAGATCATGCAGGAGATCGACTTGGTGTATACGGGTAGAGATGGACATGGGCTCGGACTATTGAGTCCTTCCTGGACACAGGCAACGCATGGAAGCCAAGTCGGAAACCAAGTGCAACACGAGGAGGTAGTGGATATGGACTCGATTTGGACTCAAAATCGGATAATATCACTAGTATAAATACAGCAGAGGAATCCATAGGATTGAAATCAAAAGGCAATCAAACAAATCAACAAGCAAAGGAAGGAATCTGACCTTGATTTCTTGGAGGTGTTGGTGGTTTGGAGCAGCGAGCACACAAGCAGCGGCGGGGCGTGTCTCAGCAGGCGGCGTGCAGGCGGCAAAGTGCTCGGCGCAGGCGCTGGGGCTCGGGGAAGAGATCCGGCGGCGTCGATTTCCTAGGAGAAACAGGTGTGGCGGCAGCCTCAGCAGGGGCTCCACCTGGCGGAGCTTCCGTGCTCGGCAGGCAGGGCCGGCGCAGCGGCGTCGGCAGGAGGCGATGGCTTGCGCGAGAAGTGTGCGAGGGAGCGAGGAAGAGAAAAAGGGATCGATCCCTTGACCTCATTGGCTTGGCTTGACCGATAGGAAAAAGAAAAAAAAAGGGGCAATTTCTTTCTTTGGGCCGGTCTGGTATTTGGGCCAAGAATTATTTACAAGGTACTGTTCAAATGTTGACTGTTCCTGTTCATGTGTTGACCAGGTGGTACTGTTTAGATTGGCTGGGATAGTTGAGTTTGAGTAGGGCAGATCAATTTGATAGGGCAATAGCTGCTAAATTGATCTATTGTCGATGGCGTCGACGATGGCTTCTAAATTTGATGTGATGAAATTCAATGGCACAGAAAATTTCGTTCTCTGGCAGACGAGGGTGAAAGATCTGTTGGCACAATAGGGGATATCCAGGCTCTAACTAAGATGAAATCGACAAAAATGGATGATAACAAGTGGGAGAAAATAAAGACGCAGGCAGCTACAACGATACGATTGTGTCTCTCGGATTCAGTCATGTACCATGTCATGAAGGAAGATTCACCAAAGAAAATTTGGGACAAATTGACAACCCAATATATACCAAACAACAGTTATACGGTTTGCAGATGCAAGAGGAATCAATTTTTAGGAGGTATATGGACGTATTCAATCAGTTGGTCACGGATCTAAGCAAGTTAGATGTGAAACTGGAGGACGAAGACAAAGCCATAATTCTTCTAAGCTCGCTTCCACCATCTTACGAGCATATCGTGACTACTCTGACATACGACAAAGATACCATCAAGACTGAGGAGATAGTTTTAGGGTTGTTTGCGCGTGATTTGAGAAGATCAAAGTCAGTTGCAATGAAAGCTTCTCAGGGTGAAAGTTTGCTGGTAAGGGAAAAACATGACAACAAGTCAGAGATGTCGAAGGGCAAAGAGAATATCAAGGTGGTATGTTGCTATAAGTGTCATGACGTTGGGCATATAAGGAGGAATTGTCCGTTACTGAAGAAGAGGAGAAGTGTAAATGCAAGTTTAACAGCAACCGGTGATGACTCAGGTAGCAGTAGTCATGAGCTACTCACGGTGTCTAACGAGAAGTCTGGTGAAGTGTGGATATTGGACTCGGCTAGTTCATATCATGTGACATCGAAGCGGGAGTGGTTCTCTTCATATAAATCTGGCGAGTTTGGTGTTGTTCACTTTGGCGATGACACAAGTTACCATGTTGTTGAAGTAGGTGATGTCAAGTTTAAGATGTATGATGTGAATGAGATGCTATTTCAGGATGTGAAACACGTGCCAAGACTAAGGAGGAGTTTAATTTCGTTTGGAAATGTACATAAGGAATGATGGTTGTATCAAGGTGATTCTGATGGAAAAACCATGACGATCATGAAGGACAGGAAGACTGTTATGACTGGTGAGAGGATGTGCTCATGTTTATACAAGTTATAAGGGAATGTTGTTGCAGGTGGAGTCATGCAAGGCGGATATGCTGGTATTGCAGTGCACGTTCCTGATGACGGGGAGCCAGGCATAGGCTCGTTGGGCGGCTTGGCGTGAGCGGCAAAGAAGGAAACAACTCAAGTCCGGGTATACGAAGGTTCGCACATGGAGCAAATTCAAGTTGGCGTGGTATATTCGTCAAGGTAAAGTTTGTGTCGAATATGTGTATGTAGTCGGTTACAGTTTAGTACTTAGAGTTATAGTTGGTATAGGGTAGAGTTAAAGTCAAACTCTATCAGCATATTAGTATTCCTATAAACGCGTGTGTGGGTGTACGGCCATGAGAACATGCGAGCAACGGTGATTGGAGGAATATCAAACCAAGGTGAATTAAAAGGAGGATTTACAAACAAATTATCTCATAGGCGGGAATCTCAAACTCAAGGTGACATTTAGGTTTTTTTTTTTGCAATCTTTTCTTTTTTAACTTTGCACCGCACCTTTCACATGTACTGGAGTAAGAGCGAGAGTAAAGGCAATAGAAAAAGAATGTTTAGGGTGTATTTGGTATATAGTTGAGTTTAGCTCAGTAAAAAAAATTAACAATGCCAAATATTAGTTATTTGTTTGACTTGTAGCAAAAAAAATTACCACTTTGACAAGAAACAAATGAAGTTCTAACTGATTCTTACCAAAAATTTTGGCAACTACCAAATCTTGTCATGCCAAAAAATACAAGGCAAACAATAACAAATAAACCAAACAAGCCCTTCTAAATAAGAAGTACCTGCGAGTAGGACACTGGAGCTGCCATACCGCCGAGGCCTGATTACATTCGTAATGTGTCCTGGTACTATTAGTTTTTTTCTGTTGTAATGTACACGGATTTTGCTAGTAAAAAAATCATCTCAAAAAGAAAAAGGAAAGGCAGAAAAACATGGAGAGGGGAAAAAAGAGAGACGGAAGGAGAAGAGTAGAGAACCCCAACGCCGCGACGCCTATAGCCCATAGTTATTAGGACCGGACCGGACATTGAACCGGCGAGGCCATCGGTTCACTGGTTCACTGGTCCAACCGTTAAGAACCGGTTGAACCGCTGGTTCGATAGTTTTAGACCGGATGAATTGAACCGGTTATGAAATATATTGAACCGGAGCTATATATATAGTCGATTTATAGAAAAAAAATAAGCACATATAATCTCATCTCAGCAACTGCACTCAAAAATTATTGTGGCACTCAAAAATATTTTGGTGTGAGAAGCTCATCTGTGAGTGAATGATGGTTATGGAAGCTAGAATTTCAATTGTCATTTTTGGGGAAACATTTTTAGTGAGGGAGACTCACGCGGCATTGCCCGAAGAAGAGGAAGAGCACGGCAGCGGCCACAGCGCACCGGCCGAGCGACACCCAGTCTCCGCCAGCGCGGCACCGGGCTGCGCGTCACCGCCACTGGGGTAAGCCAGCGACCTTTCCAGGGCCGGCATACCAGAGACCGGCAGGAGGGACCTCGCCACTGCTGCGGCTACCGGAGAACACAGGGCGCGCGGCGAAGATGGCGACGCGAGCCTCGACCAGACCTTGGACGCCAGCATCACGCGCACTAGCGGCGGTGGTAGGGGATCAGCGTGGCATCCTCAACCGGGAAGGAGTAGAGCAAAGGAGGAGGGGTTTCTAGAAGCTTTCGCGCATCGGAGGAAGGAGACGAGGCGAGGCGAGGCGAGGCGAGAGAGTCTGCCGCCGCCGCCGCCGCCGCCGTGAGCCTGCGCCTCCGCGGCCGCCGCCGTGCGCCTGCGCCTTGCCGCCGTGCGCCCGCTGCCGCCGTGCGCCTGTGCCTCCGCCGCCGCCGCGCGTGCCCCTTGCCGCCGCCGCCGCCGTGCACCCGCTGCAGCGCCTGTGCCGCCGCCGCTGCCGCCGTGCCTTGCCGCTGCCGTGCGCCCGCTGCAACGCCTGCGCCGCCGCCGCTGCCGCCGTTCGCCTGCCCCTCCGCCGCCGCCGCCGCCGCCACCGTGTGCCCGCTGCACCGCCTGCGCCTCCGCCGCCGCCGCTGCCGCCGTGCGCCTGCGCCTGCGCCTCCGTCGCGCGTGTGCCTGCACCGCCGCCGCCGCCGGCCGCTGCACCTTGCTGCCGCCGCCACCGCGGTGCGCCCGCTGGACCTTGCCGCCGCCGCCGATCTATTTTGCCACAGCAACAACGCACTACGCAGGCGCAGGCAAGACCGCAAGACCTAAAAACTAGACATTTACGATTTTGCCCCTCCCTGAGTTGTGTGATCCTAAAAAAATTGGGGGTAACAACGTCCACAAACAAAAACCGGCCGGTTCCAATAAAACCGTCCGGTTCAGCGGTTCCGTAAAAAACCGGCCGGTTCAACCGGTTTTTAGCGGTTCGATTGCATGAGCGGTCTTTTAAGTGAACCGAGCCGCTATACTCTCCGGTTCCGGTTTTTTCCGGTCGGACCGCCGGTCCGGTCCGGTCCTAATAACTGGGCTATAGCCGCCTCTCCGCTTCCCAATGCCCCATCCACCGTCGACGACGTACGGTACGGACACCATCTCTCTCTCTCTCTCTCTCTCACATTCTGCGGGATTCGGCGTCAGCTCCTCTCCAATTCGTCGGTCTCCCCCGGAAACCGCCGATTCAGCGAGGGCTCATCTCGTTCCTCTGCCCAGATTTGGTCGGGCCCCGCCGGAATTTTTTCTTCTTGGGAATTTGTTCTCGTGTGCCTTCGTTTGTGGGGTTTCAATCCGCTAGCGTGAGTTCTTCCTAGGGTTTCGTGTGATGTTTGGGCGGTCGCGATGGATGGGCAAGAGGTGTCTTCCTAGCGTTTCTAGTGAAATTGCTGCTAGGTTTTGGGATGCTGTTGCGCTAGGCGAGGCGATTGTTCGAGCTGGTGATCAGGTGGTTACGGTTGCGGATGCAGATGCTCATTCCGTAGCTGCAGCGTAGTTGCTGGTTTCTGTTTGTACCCAGCGTCTTTTTACCTATTGATATCTAGTGTTGACTTCTTTTTCCCTATGCAGAAAATTTTAACCCATATATGACTGATGGATGATGACCGTTCCGATGGATAAAGCTGCTGCTTCCCCATCGCCGGGGGAGCTCGCACAGCGCCTCTGGAAGAAGGTTTGTGCTTCCAATATGTTTCTGCAATCTCCATTGTATGTTGATTTCTGTGTTAGCATTTAGGTATGGAAAAATTATCACAACCTGCCGTGAACAACTGATTGCACATGGAGTCATGAAGATAACCTCCTGCCACAAAAGAAAAACTGGATTCTTTCTTGTGCTGATCTTCTGAATTTTTGTCCCCAGTCCAGCCCATGTCCAGAGTCATCTCTATGTGACTGTTCCTTCTGTCTGTCGTCCCTTCTGTTGCATACACCATTGCTGCATCTATCTCATTGCTTTGTTTTCTTGCCACCAAGCATACAAACCTATGTTATGCTTACACAGCAGAAATAATTTATTTCATCTATCAATAGTTGCAGTTGCTACTTGTCTTTCTCCGTAGTCTTTATATTTTTTACTCAACAATGCAATAAATACATCTTCAATGATTAACAAAATATCTTTCATGATTTCCTTGCTTCTACTGGTCTCTAATGATGGCTGATCTATCATGGGAATATTTATTAATCCATAGTTTCGTTCATGCCTTTAAATACAATGGTTTGTGGCATTGCACAAGCTCATTGTTTTACAGTCTTGACAAGGAATTGGTGTGGGCTTAGTGACTGAATTGGGTTTGGACTGGAGGGCTTGGGCTTGGCTTTAGTTAATTAGAAGCAGTTGAGTGGACCATACCTTGTGAGCGGAGTCTACCTCCTGTGCCACACTGCCACCCAGGAAAATGCACCGGAATTATGCATGTTTTGTCTTGTTCCCCGCTGGAATATGCCCATGGGATGTGGATCTTCTTCTCTTATAGTCAGCCAGTTTACATATTAACACCTAAAGTTATTCATATAGGGATGTTGCAGGAATAATTAGGCCCATACATAGTAGCATGGCTAGCATTGCTTTTTTTTTTTGGAAATTAGGAAATTTGAAATGTCCAGTTGATGATTCCCAATGTTAACTGGTAGCTATGAGTTATGCAGTCTTATTTTGCCAAATACAAGCCGAACTTGTAGAAAACTTGCAGTTTTATGATCCCGTGCCTCTGTGCGTCTGCTGACAGCAGCTATCTGTGAAATGCATCCATTATGGGACTTGGAAGTTAGCAATATTGATAAATAGATACAGAGCAAATTGGACGGGAGCACTACATGTATAGGTTACGTTTGGAGCGTATGTTTTTTAGTATATATGCATAGGTCCCTGTAAATACTTGCATTTCAAACAAGACCATATTCATAAATTGTTTCAAAGAAGGCTGTATTTATAAATCTGTTTGTTTTTGAAGTTTTTGTTAGAAGTACCAAGAAGAACCTCTATGTAATCTATTCATAGTGGAATATGTACTTATTTTTTCTTTGTGTGGTTAATGCTATTTGATGACGTTGAGGAGAAGTTTATGACTGACATCATGCCATATTTTCGGAATTGAACTCATTTTAACTAAATATTGATTTAAAATGTACGTAGTCTGCACAAAACCAAAAAGCTATGTATTGTTTTAATCTAGTATACAGATATATCAAACTTTTGGCTTTGTCTGAGTGGAGATGCTATGTTTTTAGAAATCTTGATCAATAAGACTGCAGGTTTGGAATGGCAATTTGCTTTGGCTATTTAGTGAATGCGTTTATCTGTTCAGTTTGTATTCTTTTACTAGAATCTCTCCCGGTGCTTCCATATGGCATTCCCTCTTTTTCCATAATTTGGTTCAAGTTATGAAATCTATATTGTGTCTACTGTGCAGAACGCTGAACATGAAAGTCATCTGCAAAGGTCAGCACAGTCCAAAGTCCCATCAGATCCTAACATATGGCTTCAGATGCGTGAGAACTACGAGAAGATAATCCTTGCAGATCATGATTTTTCTGAAGGACATGAGATAGAACATCTTCTGTGGAAGATCCACTACAAAAGAATTGAGGAATTCCGGACTCATGTTATCTCTGCTGGAAAGAACAATATCAATCCTGATCGGACCAAGAGGATCAGATCTACTTTTAGAAGTTTCCTGTCTGAAGCAACTGGTTTCTATCATGACTTGATACTGAAAATTCGGTCTACCTATGATCTTCCATTTGGCTACTTCTCTGAGGGTTCTGATAGTTCAGCTGTTTCTGGTAAAGACGAGAAGAAAATGGTTGGGTTGAAGAAAGGCATGTTATCATGCTATTGCTGTCTGATATATTTAGGAGATCTGACCCGCTACAAAGGTCTGTATGGGGACGCTGATTATGCAAGCCGTGAATATGCGGCAGCTTCTGTCTACTACAAGGAGGCAGCTTTGCTGTGTCCTTCTAATGGCAACCCACATCATCAGGTATGCCAACATGTATACTGTTTCTTATTTCTGTATTATTTTCTTGGACACAAGTATGGAACTTGTTTCCTTTGCTTGAACGGCTATTGTACTGATGAGAATTTCTTGGTCAGCTTGCAATACTAGCATCATACTCTGGTGATGAGGTAACAGCTATCTATAGGTACTTCCGTAGCTTAGCGGTGGATAATCCTTTTTCTGCAGCAAGGGAAAACTTGATTCTCGCATTTGATAAGGTTAATTCTATCTTCATGATCCCCCTTTATTAGGTTCCTTGTTTACCAGTTTTTTTATTTGGTTTTGAAGCTATTCCCTTTTGTGAACCTTATATTGATACTGCATGACTTTATCAAGCTAGAAGATAGTGGATATTGTTGGATTCCATTGTTCAGTAGTTTGTATTGTACCAGAACTTCTGTGTAGGTGGGTCGCCTAGTATTATTCATTTTGGTTGTATGGTTATCGTTTTAGATTCTATATGATACATTTTAGCTTCTTACCTACTGGTTTACAGAAACTGTTTTTTTCTTTGTGATTATCTTACGTTCTTCTTTTAGTCAATATCATGGGTGTGTATAATGCTTAAATCGAATACCAGAAGAGAAGAATATTATGTTAAAGTTTAAGAAAGAAAAAAGTACTGATGATACCGCTGGATATGGATCAATGTGTTGCATGTATGGCCTTAGGGGGTAGCTGCTATCATAGTATCTATTTGTATTTTTTGATGATCAAATTCTTAGACTGATAATTTCAAACTCTTATAGTTTCATACACAGAATCATGAGGTCTATGGTCAGCTACCAGGTAATAATAAGATTGCCACAGCGAGGAGCTTACCCTCCAGATCAGTTGGTAGAGGCAGAGGAAGGGGTGAGACAAAATTTCAGCCCAAAGATCCCTGTACAGAAGAAACTTCGAAGGGGCGGGACAGTATTCCAGAAATACTAAAGGCTTTCTATGTTCGATTTGTTCGCCTCAATGGCATTCTTTTCACAAGGACAAGGTACTTTGTCAAACACTATTGTTGGCTCATGTTAGTATCTCTTTATCTGTCTCCTAAAATGTCTTGCTCTTGTCTTCTGATAGCTTGGAAACATTTGGGGAGTTGTCTGCTACAGTTACAAGTGATTTGCAAATTCTTCTTTCATCTGGTCCTCACGAGGAGCTTAATTTTGGTGTTGAGGCTGCTGAAAACGCACTGTCTGTTGTGAAGCTTGTTGCTATCCTTATATTCACAGTGCACAATGCAAACAAATGCGCAGATAATCAATCATTTGCTGAAATCGTGCAACGCAGAGTTGTTCTTCAAAATGCATTTACTACTGCCTTTGAATTTGTTGGATACCTTCTCAAAAGATGTGTAGAGCTTCATGATATTGCGTCCAGTATCTACCTGCCAGCTATTTTGGCCTTCATTGAATGGCTGGCATGCCATCCAGATTTTGTTGCTTGTTCTGAGATGGATGAAGAGCAGGCTGGTGCAAGATCTTTCTTCTGGAACTAATTTGTGCCATTTACGAATAAGCTCATTTTGGCAGGTCTCGCACGTTTCGATGGTGATGATGATGAAACTTGCTTTTTTGACATGGGCACATATGAGGAGGGTGAAACTGGAAACAGGCTTGCGTTGTCAGAGGATTTTGAGTAGGGTTTTCACCATTGGTGCCTGCACAAGTTATCTTGGACTTCTACAACAAGCGTGTTTTTGGAAGTGATGGAAGCACCAAGGAGAAAAAAGCACGTGTAGAAAGGATTCTTGCTGCAGGGAAGGCGTTGATAAATTTCGTTCAAATTGATCAGCTGCGAATATATTTCCATTCATCCTCAAAGAAGTTCCTTATGGCTTCAGAACCTCCTTGTTCTGAATCTGCTGTTCCTCATATTGGATCTGCCAATGCCAATACTACGAATCATATAGAACAGGAGCATGTGGCCTCCAGTGCAATTGGTTCAATTAATCTCAGTGTAGTTAAGTCGAAAGAACAATGCTATGCTGAAGGAGATGATGATGAAGAGATTGTTTGCAAGCCTTCACTTTCTGAAAAGCTTTTGGGAGTCCCTTTGGAAAAGACTAGTGGAGATTTCCTACAGCCAGTGCAGATATCTGATGCTAGTTGGTCATATAATGGTGCATCTGTGACTTTTCAGAGCAATGCACCTGTTCCAACATCTACTACTTATGTTCAATCACTTCCTGTGTCTTCTATTGGTTGGGCTGCTGAACACCAAGTGAAACCTAGTATTGGTACAAGATTGATTGCTGAATTTTTCTAGCCTTTAAAAACAATGTCCGGCCATGCCTGGGTAAGCACTGCTGCACCAGTTCTTGGCCCTCAGGATACAGTCCATGTGCCAAGCTTTTCCAATATCATTTCAGATCAGCGTATGCCAGCATCAACACTTCCTGGTTTCAGCAACACGGATAATATCCCCATACTCCCTGGGCAAGATTCATTCTTACTAAATGCATTAAAGAATGTTAACATAAGTCCAAATGGATTTCTGGATCAGAGGATGAATGGATTGCAATTAATGGGAAGTATGCCTCAGATATGTGCTGAAGCTACGTCGAATGGTACAAAACCAATCATATTTCAGTGTAAATCTACTGAAGTTACTACTATCCCTTTAGCGCTTGATTCAGTTGTGCCCTCAGTAGTATCTTCTGCTGGCACATCAATGAAGTCAATGGAAACACCAACAGGTGTGTCAAAGGCAACTCCTGTCAGTCGTCCTGGAAGACATGTTGGTCCTCCTCCAGGATTTAAGAATGCCCCTTTGAAGCGACAGGATGATTCCATTTCAGCTGGTAATGCCCAGCATGTACAGGTCAAAGATGACGTCTGGTTGGATGGATACAGGCCATTGCCTGATCATGTTAATAATCAGCGTTTTGCTCATTCAAATGTTACCACTGTCAGAAGCGCATTCACCACTCCCTTTCCTTTTCCTGGGAAACAGGATTTTAGCATGCATCCTAGAGGTAGCGATGGAAAACAGTGGCAAGATTTCCACCTTTTTGGTCCCACAAAACAACTTACAGAGCTTAACTTTCAGCAAGAGAGTCAACAAAATGGTCAATTGGTGGAACCACGACCGGGACAATCGGTATGGTCTGGCCGTTACCTTGTGTGACTCTAGGTTGTACCATGAAGATTACTGTTAAATTTTCTTTTGGATTCCTAAATCTTATTTAAGCTTTTAGATGCAGCAACTTATGCTTTTTGGCATAGATATTGTTTATTCATTATTATCTTCTCTTTTGGAAACTCATATCTTGTTAATATATCAATGTAAAATTCTTTGGAGTTGAAATAGTTTGTGTTTTTTTTCTTTGGTTTCAGGAATTGCTGAGAATCTGTTGGGGTTAGTGGCAAAGAGTGACACTTGAATTTGGCCTTGATAAGTACAGCCCTTTAATGTAATGTTTCTTTTGGAAGATGGTTGTCTTTGAAGCGTATGAAGTGCTGCCTTTGGAACTGCTTAGTTTTAATGCTCTGCTAGTGTGGTACCATTTTATATTGCACCTGGCCATAACATATTTCTTTTGGAATGGGGTTTGGACAGGTTTTCATCTCTCATTTCCTCTATTCCATTAGATTAAGTTTTTCAATTTGTCAATAAATGAAAAATTGAGAAGTGAAATAGTTGAAATCAAACAGAATCTTGACCCTGATTCAATTATTTTTGCCAATCCTTGCCATTAGGTGCATTGTTGTAATTCCCTGTGGTATAATCATTTTTTTTATAAGAATAAATTTTTTATTCCATATTCCTCACATTAATTTCTGCTCTGGCACATAATTTTTTTCATACAAGTCCACTGTACATGTTACACATGGTTTTCTACTTATGAAGTGGATTGAAAAGCTTCATATTGGGTTGTAGTTTCTGAACTGAGTTGTAAAAACTGTTTACATGCCAAATTATTCTATGTTCTCCTAGACGTATTGTTGCTATTACAAGCCTACGATATAGAAGAGTAGTTGCTATCAACAGGTTAACATCTAGATAAATCAGTTGCTTCATTCAGCAGTTGTTCATTGCAATCTTCTGATTCTGAGATACTATTCCATGGGTCAAAATTAGATACGCCAGTAGTTTTTATTTCTCATGCTGGCATTTCACCCTGCAATACTTTGTTCCTGCACAACTAATGTCTATAGAACATTTATATTATGCCAGTTGTGGACACTTACCTTGTATACTTGTGAATTTACAGGGTATGTCAGGTCTTCCAGGCCATGAAAGGGGTATCAGATGATCACGTTCCATTATCTGATGAGAATTGGCATGTATCGAGAGTTCGAACTGCTGAGACCCAGGATTTGACCTAGCGAGTTACCTGGATATGAGAAATTGCTGAGATGCATCAGATTAGTCATGGATCGGTTATTGCTGTGGAAGCTGAAACCTCTATGGATGAATGGATTAAATTCTTGCTTTTGGCGGTACTTGTTGATTGAATAAAGTTGGGTATTGGTTCCATGCTTTAGGATGTTCCTTTCTTCAACTATACTGTGCATGTGGTACTTCGTTACTGGACAGTCGATAGGTAAACTTTCAAGAATCTGGATGCACGTGGTCGAGCATGTGATGCGCTACGTTTGGGTGTGTGTTATAAATTTATCATCAGTTCTATGAACTGATCTTTTAATACTTGTTATTGTTATCTGTAACATGGTAGACTGAATGTCTGTGCCTGTTTTCATAATTCTGTGGAGAGAATACTGTCTTTTGTTCATGGTTGCGTATTTAATGTGCTCCAGAACAGATGGTTCATATTAGAGTTCTTTTCCAGTAAATATATGATAAATAAATATTATAGTGATTCCAAGATACTTTTCAACCTTCATCGGGTCATTTTTCGCGGTCAAATAGGTGGTTCGGTTGGTTTTTCGCACTATAGGTGTATCTAATTAGCTGGCGGCTAATTGTACTTCGGTGGGCGGATAAAAAGGCAACGCAAGGCCAAGTAGACAGTATATTTTCTGTTGAGGAATTGCTTTACACAAAAAGTTTAAAGTGGCTCAAGGGCCATTAGTAACATACATCACCGGGTGTTTCTTTGACTGTTCTTTTGATGAACTGTTTCTTTGACTTAACATAAGAACTTTGCAACATTAAAGCATTAACAGTGAAAACAATAGTCCGAAACATTTTGATTTGTGATATGCAACAGCGAGAAACTGCTTCAACGTCAATTTTAGTGATTCCATTTTATCAACCCAACTAGTTTAATTAAAAATCGAGAATAATAATAATAACAATAACAACAATAAAGAGTCTACAAATACACTTTACTACACCTGGCATTAAAAAAATGCAAATTTGATATTTAATTTCTCCTGAAATGAAATACATTTAACAAAATTAAATTCTATACATTATAAGAGTACTTTCTAAGGTAAACCTTCACGTATAGATATTCAATATTTTTAAATTTGACTAACACGTCCAAAATGACGTGTGGCCCGAGTGTGCAGTAATATAATTATATAACACGCGTACTGTTATATTCACATCCGCAATCAACTATGGATGCTAATGTTCTGACGGAGCAGCATCCAAGCCGAATGCATCGTACCATCTCACTCAACACAACCTACCATAAACTTTCCTGTTGCCATCTCACTGAACGCAACCTTATCATAAACTTTCTTGTTTGGGGCATTCATCATCTTCAGTAACCAGAAAGGATGACGTGTGCTGACGACCTTTGAAATTTTGCATCGCATCCAGCTAACTACGAAGCTTCTATCTGGAGTGAAGAAACCAAAGGCCCTGATCTAAGTCACACCCATAACTGCACAATCATGGGCTTCATGGATTAAAAGTTAACTGGAATATTTCGTAGGGCACTACATACAGTAATACCTAATACCTAGTTAAGCGTATCACAAGCTGGTACAGAAAATAACTTCCTAGTTCTGTGCCTGACATCTAAGGTAACTGCAACATAATCCTACTTTAGCTATTTTACTACCGTTTCTTCCTCTGGCCTCTTTGCTGGGTTAGCACTTCCTCCTTTGTCTGACGAGCTTTTCACCTTGTTTGTTGGTTGCTTTGGATCCCTCCTCTTACCTCGTTCTGCGCCCACCTTATCAACTGCTTCTTCATCACTATCTTTGTCGCTGCTACCCTCACAAGAATTAGGAGCCTTCTTCGGCGAGCCCTTTGATGTCTTTGCTGGTTGCTTCCTTCCTCTCTTCGATGCTTTTGCATCTGCCTCATCCTCTTGGACCTCATGGGATGCCACTGATTTCTTCCTTCCCCTCTTAGCAGGTTTAGCCTCTTCCTTGTCATTGTCCACCTCACGAGCAGCTTTATTTGACTTGCCGCTTGCTCTTGCATCAATCCCATCCAGCTTCTGCAACTCTGGCACATATGCTGAAGTCTAAAAAAACAAGTGAAATGGGATCAGCAGTTCAGCACTATACATGTAATTAAAGATACAGTGAGCTCAATCTAAATGGGAAAAAAGACTTACCCTACCACCAACTATAATGAAGTCAATTTTCTTCCCTGCAAGCAACAAATTCAGTCTTTAATATTGATAGACATCATGAACACATCATGTTTTACCAGAGTGAAGATGTGGTCAGACCCTCCACAAAGGCCTTGATAGGTTTCTTCTCCCTGGAGTGAAATATCCAGTTTTCTGGATACTGACTGCTATTGGCACCAACTTCTAAGGACTTTTCAATCACCTAGAGCCATAGCCACACGAAGCAAGATTATCATAGACAATAATGGGAAAATGGCTGCAATATTATTGGGCCAGTAATGACATTGTATTCTCTTTTAACGATGATTAAATACTCAACAGGTAAACCAGATTCCTATTGGGCTCAATATGCCAATCTGTTCAAACATTTCTAATATTCAGTTATATTTTCAATGCGTATGCTTACAGGATACGTTACATAAGAGGTGATAAGTTTAGACCGGACACAAAAAGGACTGTGCATATCCTGTATTACTCAAATATCTATATCTAATTCATATATGAAATGCAATCATCACTTTTTTACATAGGTTGAATTGATAAACAAATAAAAAATGTACCCAAGTTCCACAGATCCATTCCATGGTTTTCCACATGTTATCCATTCCTAAATAGCAACCATGTGGAACACATTGGACTGACCTCTTTAATGCACTGATGGAGTGCCTTACATTTCTCCTTAGAAATCTTTGATGCTGTTTGCATTGGATGAATCCTTGCCTACACATCAAGCAGGCAAAGGGTGAGACATGCTTATGTTTTATGAAAAGAATGACACCAAAAAATACCCTAGGTATTAAACAATTTAGATGCCCAAAGAAGGTTAGGTCTGAAACAAGGCCCCCATCTTTGCTGGTTAAATGGAAACACAGGATATTCCCATAGAAGTTGCACCTTTCATAAGTGGAATTAACTCCTAATCACTTAAATCGAAGCTAAATCCCACTTGTTAGGTTCTACACCATATCTCACCTATGACCTATGTCATGAGAGTTGGTAACGATAGGATTTGGTACGTGTGGGAAACATATGGCCCTGATCCTGGACCATGACGACCTGGCACCATGTTGCTGGAGAAGAGAATATGTTAGGGCAAGGGGTGGAGAATAGAGAACAATAGATGGGAAAATAGATTATTATGTGGTTAAACTCAAATAAATCTGCCCGTCTTATATGACGAGGCAAACCCAAATAACAATATCTAGCCAACCAGATAATGAATCAATCTCTTAACTAATCTTTAGCTAACAAGTCGAAAAACTAAAGATGTAATTCATGCATAGCTACTGCATCATTTCCGGCACAGATGACGTGCTTGTGTCATGCGCCAATTAGGCCTGCTGCCATGGCCTCCCGCAATACATCTTCACATGACAACCTATGCAGCT
Organism: Oryza meyeriana var. granulata; assembly: GCA_003991445.1. Classification (NCBI taxonomy): domain Eukaryota; kingdom Viridiplantae; phylum Streptophyta; class Magnoliopsida; order Poales; family Poaceae; genus Oryza; species Oryza meyeriana. Next base: position 56,745 of record RYFJ01001651.1, read on the forward strand.
AAATTATTTTTGCAATACAAGATACAAGGACACTACTGCACAGTACACAAGTGTCCAGTAGCAAATGTTCAAAATTTTGTGCGTTTGGACAGCGAAACTTTTTTGGTCAGCAAATAAACACCGTTTTGTAACGTATTTGCACAGTGATACTCTTTTGTAGTGTAAAGCCAACTCTAGGGAAACTGACCTGATAATCCGCAATCCAGTTGCCAATTCCTGATATAAAGCTCTGAAAAATGCAATTCAGAAAACCAGTCTTAGGAGCTAGCAGAATCATAAGTGTGGTATTGTGCCGCTACTGTGGCATTAAGACTATATTTGAGTATAAAACTGTAATCTCTTAATTAACTAATCGGACATACCAATTAGTGACTTTCAGGTTCGCAAAACTTATCAAATCTGGGCAAAAAGTGATAAAGATAAGACATATTTTTAAGTTATTTCTGATTCCCATATTGTCGGAGGAGTGAGCTCCAACTGCGGGGAGTCTGGGGACCCCCCCTTTGAGGTTCGGCCAGGAGAGTTGTTCACAGGACGACTGCGGCGTCGGGACGATGGCACGTAAGGGAGGCAGAAGAAGTAGACAGGTTCGGGCCGCGCGGAGGCGTAATACCCTACTCCTGTGTGTATCTGCTATGTGGGAGATGAATGTGGTTGTTCTTACAAGGAGTTCTTCAGGGGTGCTCTGGAGCTAGCCCTAACTTAGGAACTCAAAGTGTTTCTAGCCGCTCTCCCGAAGCTCTCCCGAAGCTTAGCTTAATGCCGAAGCCGATGGAACCCGAGTCTGCTTTCCTGCAGGCATGGATCCTCCTTTCATAGTCCAAGGGGAGTCCACAGTGCCCAGTACTCATGCCAAGAGAAAGCTTTTCTAGGTATGATATGTCTTGTCGCACGCACGCGGCTGCCTGCTGAGCCACGCCGGAGTTGGTTCGGGATGTCTTGTCGCACACGTCCGCCTGCTGAGCCACGCCAAAGTTGGTTCGGCACGTCTAGTCGTCACGTTGCTCGGCTGCTGTGGGTGGCTAGGTCGTGAGGATGTGACAGCGCACACCACCGTTGCCAGAGTATGGAAAAATGAATCCTTCTTAGTCAAAAGTTCTCTGACTGCACAGGGAGCGGGGCCGTTCATGAGAGTCCACGCACGTCCGAGCGGGCGACAGGCGCGTCACGCCCCGTCGCCTTGCCATTAATGCGGGTAGTTGGAGAGTTGACCCGCTCGAGTTAAGCTTGTGCCCGGGACAGAGAGCTCATCGAGCCCTCCGCGCGCACAAGGTGTCAAGTTCCTCGGAGACCGAAGCTGTGGGCCCCGGGACCGAGGGGTGAGACCCGGGACCGGGAAGTCCCAGCAATGTGCCCCAGGGACGCGACCCTGGGCCGAGGCTGTGGGTCCTGGAACCGGGGGCGAGGCTCGGGCCTGGGAAGTCCCAGTAATGTGCCCCGGGGACGCGACCCGGGGCTGACGCTGTGGGTCCCGGGACCGAGGGCGAGGCCCGGGCCCGGGAAGTCCCAGTAATGTGCCCCGAGGACGCGACTCGGGGCTGAAGCTGTGGGTCCCGGGACCGGGGGGCGAGACCCGGGCCCCGGGAATATCCCAGCAATGTGCCCTGGGAACGCGCCCCGGGACCGAGCCTGTGGCTCTCGGGACCGGGGGACGAGGCCCGGGAATGTCCCCGGGCCACGGGGCCCGAGGCAGATGCAGGCAGTCGTTGCGACGCGCTCGGGGAAGGTGCACCCGGGCCCGGGCAGTGCTCGGGCCCCAGGTACTTGGCGGGAAAACGGCCATAGCCGGCCGTCACCGGTCAGAATGTGGGCCCCGGAGGAGCTGACATGGCCGAAGATCCACGAGTCCCCGGGGTATGTTGGGCCCCCAGTCCCGTTTCACCGACAGTGGCCCCTGGCCCTGTTGCTCGGCCGGGACTCACTCCGGGCAGGAACAGGGCCACGTCTTGGGGAAACAAGGAGACGCGGGGCCCACCTGGTTTGACAGAAGACAAGATGGGGCGACCGACGGCCATGATTGCGTCGCCGCACCAACTGACATCCCTGCAGTCGCAGAAGAGGGGGATGCCAGGGCCCAGCCATCTCCCTCAAGGGGGGAGCGGGCCCTGGTACTTTTGTGCTGCCCGGCGAACAGGAGCGTCGGGAGGCCACCCGGGTCCGGGGGGATCACGAGAGCGGGCGGGCAGCGATCACAATGGTGATGCAGCAGCCCACCGCCCATATGGTCACCACCGAGATCTTCATGGCGGCCCGCCGGCTGGAGATTGAGGTGGCAGAGGGGCGCGTCGTCCAATTGGAGGGTGCCGCCGAATCCGCCGCCGACGAGGCCTCCCGGGAGGGACGCGTCCAGGCCCAAGAGGCCAGGCTCGGGGCCCGGGAGCACGAGGTCACTGCGCGCGAGGAAGCCGTGGTGGTTCACGAGGAGGCACGGAAAGCCGTGGGTGAGACCGCTGCAATGGTGGCAGGGTTCTTCGTCCGCGGAGAGCGCCTCGTGGAGCCGATGACCGACGAGGAGTTCGAGGAAGATGGCAGTCGCCTTCGAACACCGCCCAGGGTCCGGCCCGAGGAAGACGAGTGAGCCCCCCCCGGACAGCAACATCTCCCGGCCTCCGCTCGTGCTTGCGCTCCGATTTTGCCTATCTTGTACAAGGAAAAAACATTTGTATATGTATGTAATGATGTTTACATTTTTGTACCTTTGCTTATTGTGTTTGTCTGCTGCTGTTGTTGTTGTTGTTTTTTTTTTTGACTTCCCGGGCCCGGGAATGCCGAGTACCAGGCGCCATCCGACTCCGAGCGCCAGCAGCCGCGAACGGCCATAGCGCCTAAGTCCCCTTTCCGGGTCCTGGGGCAGCTGCATGCCCCGGGGGCTCGGTCCCCGAGGGCAGCGAGCGTGATAGTCGCCCGCCCCGGGAACTCGGTCCCCGGGACGGTTAAGTCCGTCTTCCGGCCCCTGCTGCCCTGGGAGCTTGGCTCCCGAGGACAGCGAGCGTGATAGTCGCCCGCCCCGGGAACTCGGTCCCCGGGACGGTTAAGTCCGTCTTCCGGCCCCTGCCGCCCCGGGAACTCGGCTCCCGAGGGCAGCGAGCTTGGTAGTTGCCCGCCCCGGGAACTCGGTCCCCGATGACCGCGAGCAACTGAGCGCGAATCTTCCGGGCCCGGGGGCCCTCCATGCCCCCGAGCGCTACTGGCCTCGGAAGCGCAGCGAGGCCGCGGGGAAAGACTGCTAGAGAGAGAGAAAATACGAAAAGATGCCCCGCGTGTGTTAGGTATGGCCGAAGTGCTGAGCTCGTACCTTTTGGCTCGCCGGGAGCCCCTCGGGAACCGACCTTGACCGTGCGCAGGGGTCGCCAGACAGCGAAGCACCCGGCGCTTCGGCGGTGGTCGAGGAGGAGCTGGCCAGGCCGAGCACCGCTGCCCGCCCTAGGAATCTAGGTTGGCCCGACAGGGGGTTCTGCCCGAGACCCCGGGGCATCGACAGTGCCCGGGGCGCGGTCCACGACTCGACCATCAGGCCTCAGCAACCGGGGCAGCGCTTACCCGGCGGCCCTCGCGCCCGGCTCCGACAAATTCCGCTTTGCCCCCGGGGCCGAGGAGAACGAAGCACGCGGCCATACAAACGGGGAAAAAAAAGGAATTGAGCAATGTGTAAAGTCGGATAAGATTACGTATCTGGATGTTGAAAAAAGGGTGGTGTGGCTCCGCGAGCACGATCCCGGGGCCAGGAGCGCTGCCAACCCCCGGGCCAGGAATTGCGCCGGAAATGAATCTGGGATGGGGCCCCGGCCCGCGTCCAGGTTTGGAAAGAAAACCGGCGCAGGCCAAGGATGGGTCTAATCTGCACACGATGAATCGTGAGAGTACTTGGCTTGCTCCTTTGTCCATTCCATGCTTCAAGTCGTGGTGTCTACCACCTCCCAAGGGCCTCTTCGCGATCGCGACCGTGCAGAGGAAAGGATTGCGCGTAAGTATTTTGCCCCCTAGCAGCGGAAGAAACCGAGCCCGAAGCCAACCAGGCGGGACACCGCGCAGAGGGGCGCACCCACGGCCCCGGGGCTTGGACAATGTCCGGGGTTTAGCAGGATGGGATACGGTAGCTCGCTGGTAGGGAACCAATAATTATGTGCAAAACCTAGCCGCCGCAAGGGTGGGGCCCGATTATGCCCCTAGGGGGAGACCGCCATGAACGCAACACACAGAAAAGGACAAAGGGCACGAGAACATAAAGCATACTGAAAAAGCTACTTAGTAAAGCGAATGCACATGGGGGCCCCGGCCAGCGCTGAGATTTGGAGAAATTCGGCGCTGGCCCGGGCACCCCGCAACTCGCAAAATGTGTTTATGGATAAAATTTGCGAAGATGCTCCCAGGCTTACCGAGCCCGGTCGGGAGACACCGATCACCAGGAAGGGGCCTTCCCACATGGGGGAAAGTTTTTTCTTTCCGGCACGTGTGAGGACACGGCAGAGGACTAGGTCCCCGACCTGGAGTGATCGGGCCTGAACCTTACGCTGATGATAGCGCTTAAGGCTCTGCTGGTAACGAGCGACGCGGAGCGAGGCGCGCCGTTGTCGGTGATAATGCGACGCGATTTGGCATCACGGAGTACCTCGCTGACAAAGTACACCGGCTTCTGTTGTGTGCGCCCCTACCCCGGCCTAACGGGGCCCGGGAGCACGGGCTCAGCTCCCTCGGGAGGGAGCGAGCTCTCGTGGTTGGGGACAGATATTGGCCCGGGACCGGGCTGAGTTGTTCCGAGTGCCGCGTCCCCAGACTCGCACTCGCCATGGCGAGGCTGTCCGGGTTTGGGCTCCCCGGTGTCGGGCCAGGGGCGCAGATCCCGGGACATGGACCCTGGACCCTGGGCCCCGGCTCGAATGTGGTGGATATGTGCCCGAGACCCGGGGGCCCGGGCTAAGATGTGGAATGAATCAGGATGACCTCCCTGGACCCGCTCTCGCCAGGGCGATGCTGTCCGGGTAATCGCGCCCTGTAGTTGAAGTTGTTCCAGGTGCCGCGTCCCCAGACTCACACTCGCCTTGGCGAGGCTGCCCGGGTTCGGGCTCCCCGGTGTCGGGCCAGGGGCGCGGATCCCGGGACATGGACCCTGGACCCTGGGCCCCGGCTCGAATGTGGTGGATATGTGCCTGGGATCCGGGGGCCCGGGCTGAGATGTGGAATGAATCGGGACAACCTCCCCGGACCCGCTCTCGCCAGGGCGATGCTGTCCAGGTAATCGCGCCCTGTAGTTGAAGTTGTTCCGGGTGCCACGTCCCCAGACTCACACTCGCCTTGGTGAGGCTGTTCGGGTTCGGGCTTCCCGGTGTCGGGCCAGGGGCGCGGATCCCGGGACACGCCCGGGCGGCCGATCCCAGGCCACGCGTTTGTCGGGCAAGGGGCACGCGACGACGAGCAACAGGCGATCCCGGGCCGCGCTCACCACTTGCGGGGTTGCCACTATGTAGAGCAACAGGGGCTCATCTTGAACCGGTGCCACGAGGACAGGGGGAGTTGTCAGGCACCTCTTGAGCTCGTCGAGGGCTTGATCAGCCTCATCCGTCCAAGTGAACTGCCCGGTCTTCTTGAGAAGCTTGAAAAGGGGGAGGGCACGCTCCCCTAGCTTGGAGATGAAGCGGCCGAGTGTAGGCACGCACCCGGTCAGCTTTTGAGCCTCCTTGAGCGAGCTGTTCCTCCCCGGGTACCCGGGCCAGATGGTCCTCGGGGCCGAAAGTGATCTGGGCGTCCGACCACTTCAGCCTCCGAGCCGCCGCTGGGCTCGGTGCCGTGGCCAGCAACTCGCGCTTCATGGCTTTGAAGCCACGGCGCGAGGAGAGGGCGTGCGCCCCGTGATCGAGGGTGGCGAGGACGTTCTCGGGTTCTTAGAACTCGAGGGTTGCTCCGGATCGGGAGAGGGCTTTGCCTACTGCCGCTCCTGCTGGAACTTCTTGACGTGCTCAGCCAAGCTCTGGATGGCGCAGCACTCCGTGAGGTCGTGCCGGTCCGTCTCGTGGACGGTGCAGCACTTCCGGGCCGCTGCCGGCGGCGGCGGTGCACGTGCGGGCTTGGGCTGCTTGCCGCCGTTAGCGTCGCCGTGGGCAGTGTCGACCCGGGGGCCGCCTGTAGCAGCCAAGGTGAAGTTCTCGGCCGCCTCCTTGCCCTTCTGGAGCTTCCTCCTATTCCGCCGTGATGTGGAACGCGAGGACTCGCCGTCCTCTCCAGGGTCCCGGTCAGGGGCCTCAGGGCGTGGTTTATTCCACGCTCGGGCCTCCTCCTTGCGGGCGAAAGGATTACGCATAAGTATTTTGCCCCCTAGCAGCGGAAAAAAAACCAAGCCCGAAGCCAACCAGGCGGGACACCGCAAGCCAGCGGGGGCCCAGGGCGCCGCGCAGAGGGGCGCACCCACGGCCCCGGGGCTTGGACAATGTCCGGGGTTTAGCAGGATGGGATACGGTAGCTCGCTGGTAGGGAACCAATAATTATGCGCAAAACCCAGCCGCCGCACGGGCGCAGAGGTCGGCGAGGCTAAATAGCTGGGCCGCGGTCTAGACGTCGCTGGTGCCCAGCTTCTCGAGCACGCACTTGTCACGCAAGCCTGAGCGAAACGCGTGAATAACCGCGTGATGAGCGATGTGGGGGATGGTGTTGCGTACCTGGCTAAAGCGCTGCAAAAAACGCCTCAGCGACTCGTCCCTGCCCTGACGTAGGGCGTGGAGATCCGCCTCGGTGTTGACGCCAAAAACCGCCGGGTGTGCCGAAAAGCTTGCTGACGATCTAGTTCGGCGCCTAGAGACACGCGAAGGCCTGGGAGATCTGCTTAGCTCCAGTGCAGGTCCAAAAATATTTGAGGTTCGCGGGCGTGCCAGTCAATTTGACCCAGCAATTGACAAGGAGATGAAGAAATTAGATTACTGATCCAATCGGCCAGCAAGCCGATACGGATTCCTTCCAGCCGATGCCGCTATGCTCGTGCCCGGGCCTCTGCCTGTACTCGCGCCCGGGTCTCGTGCTCGCGTTCGGGTCCTTGTTGGTCCTCGTGCCCGGATCGGCAGCAATTGCGCAATTGGCTATCAGCCGATACGGGCTGATATAGACTCCTCGTAGCCGATAGCCGATGGCACCTGTGTATCGGCTAGGAAAACCGATGCTTTAGTGCTATGAGGCAAATAGACAAGATGTCAGTTATAACATATGCATCGGCTAGGAGCCGATTATCATAGATAAGCAAATAGTAAAGCCAGCCGACTCGCCGAGGAACACATATGCATCGGCTAGAAAACGATTGATAATATAGATGACCAAAACAGTATGGATAATACAGTCGGCTTTTATAAAAAGATAACCTATCGGCTAAGCCATCCGATAGACACGTCGCATATACACCGATCAGCCCGACAAGGATAAATCTATTATTATTGATCTAGTAGTTCAAACCAACTGATGCAGCACAGATCGATAATAGTAAAAGGAACCTCAACGAGCCGATAGACCTAATGCAACTGTGATGAAAATAACTTACCGGTCTATAACATTCCGATAAGACGCTTGCGCAAAAACCATCAGCCTAGCAGGAACGATTTATCGCTGGCAGTTCAGTAGGTCGGACCCAACCGATGCAGCACGAACTGATGATTATAAAGGTCGCCCCCAGTAAACTGATAAGATCTACGCACGCGTGATGTGGTATACCTGATCGGCCTAAGAGGTCGGACCTGAACCGATGCAGCCGTAGACAGGGGCAGATACACCTGGGTAAGGGGTGACGAGTCTTACCCCTCTCGCAGGAGTTCGGACCTAACCGATGCAGCCCGCTCGAGAAGCAAGAACCCGTCGAAAGGTTGGCGATGCGCCGAAGTTTAATTGATCGATTGATAGATTAAAAGGTCCCGCGGGCCATACGTATATATACCCCGAGTTACAAGAGTCCTTATAGGACACGTAACAAGACTTTCCTAACTAGAAAAGGAAAACTAACAGACCTGATCGGACAAGAGATCAGGTTTCCTAAAAGATAAAACTATCTAATAGATAAGATAATTAACTGCCATAGCGTGGTCTTCACGATTCCTTCCCGAATCCGGCTTCTTCTGGATTAGCTCCCAACGGCTGATATCACTTCTTTCCTTAACCAAGTCCAACGCGAATCGTACCAAATTTTGGTGTTAACACTCGGTCCCAAGGCGTGGAAAAGTGCCCTGGAAGTTTGTAACGAACTGGTGGTAGAGGTTCTCCCACGAGTCGATCGAACCCTCAAGGAGGTTCATCATCCAGGAGCGAGCCTGGGCCTTGAGGGCGACGGGGAAGTAGTTTGCCATCACCTTCTCATTGCCGCCGGCCGCCTGGATGGCGGTGGTGTAGATTTGCAGGTACTTTGTGGGGTCGATGGAGCCGTCATACTTCTCCGGCAAGCTGGGCTAGAACTTGGCCGGCCAGCGCACCTGCCGGAGGCCTGGGGAGAGCGCCAGGCAACCCGAGCCGTACTGAGCGGGCTCAGACGACGGGCGACGGTTTCCCGCTGGGGGGTTGGAGCTGGAGGCCTGGGCCTCAGGACGCCCGACGGCGCTCGCGCGCCGTTCGCCCTGTCGCTCCAACGTGACCCGGGCGTCCTCATGGGACCACATCCAGTTTAGCCGGTCACGGAGGTCGCCATGGCCATTCTTGGCCGGAGGCTTGGCACGAGGCGCCGCACTCCGGGCTTGGTTCTACTTCGGGGCGAGGGGCCGGCCCGCGCTAGATGTCGCGCGGTCGGCGTTCCCGGCCCCTGCACTGCTGTCGGCGGCTACCTGGAGATGGGCCGCGCCTACCAGGTCGGTGACCTCGTTGAGCCACCGCTGCTCCCGGCCTCCATCCTCGGTAAATGCCGGGGGGTGGCGCAGGAGGGCTTCCACCGCCAGGAGGGCTCCCTGCGGCGTCGCCGACTGGGAGTTGAGATGGCGGCGCGCCGTGGAGCGGTGCGTCCGCTCACGCCTCATAGATGAGGCCGCGGCAGACCCAGCGGGGCACTTGCCGGCCCCCTCCGCAAGGGAAGGGGCCGAGGCCACACAACCAGGCCGCCGTGGGGGAAACTCGGCCCGCCGGGCATGCGCCGCATGCCCCCAGGAGGACGAGGAGGGGGAACGTGGCGGGCTCGCCACAGGGTTAACATCGCCCGGCGGGGTGAGGCCGTCGGACTCCTCGTCGGAGTCCCGCGGACGATGACCTCTTGCCATGGAGCGTGCCGGTGTTGGGGACGCCGGGGTACCGCCTGGAAGTGAAACTCCCCCTACCTAGCGCGCCGGCTGTCGGAGGAGTGAACTCCAACCGCGGGGAGTCTGGGGACCCCCCCTTTGAGGTTTGGCCAGGGGAGTTGTTCACAGGACGACTGCGACGTCGGGACGATGGCACGTAAGGGAGGCAGAAGAAGTAGACAGGTTCGGGCCGCCCGGAGGCGTAATACCCTACTCCTGTGTGTATCTGCTATGTGGGAGATGAATGTGGTTGTTCTTACAAGGAGTTCTTCAGGGGTGCTCTGGAGCTAGCCCTAACTTAGGAACTCAAAGTGTTTCTAGCCGCTCTCCCGAAGCTCTCCCGAAGCTCAGCTTAATGCCGAAGCCGATGGAACCCGAGTCTACTTTCCTGCAGGCATGGATCCTCCTTTCATAGTCCAAGGGGAGTCCACAGTGCCCAGTACTCATGCCAAGAGAAAGCTTTTCTAGGTATGATATGTCTTGTCACACGCACGCGGCTGCCTGCTGAGCCACACCGGAGTTGGTTCGGGATGTGTTGTCGCACACGTCCGCCTGCTGAGCCACACAGAAGTTGGTTCGGCACGTCTAGTCGTCACGTTGCTCGGCTGCTACGGGCAGCTAGGTCGTGAGGATGTGACAGCGCACGCCACCGCTGCCAGAGTGTGGAAAAATGAAGCCCTCTTAGTCAAAAGTTCTCTGACTGCACAGGGAGCGGGCCGTTCATGAGAGTCCACGCACGTCCGAGCGGGCGACAGGCGCGTCACGCCCCGTCGCATCGCCATTAATGCGGGTAGTTGGAGAGTTGACCCGCTCGAATCAGGCTCGTGCCCGGGGCAGAGAGCTCATCGAGCCCTCCGCGCGCACAAGGCGTCGAGTTCCTCGGAGACCGAAGCTATGGGCCCCGGGACCGGGGGGCGAGACCCGGGGCCGGGAAGTCCTAGCAATGTGCCCCGGGGACGCGACCCGGGGCCGAGACTGTGGGTCTCGGGACCGGGGGCGAGGCCCGGGCCTGGGAAGTCCCAGTAATGTGCCCCGGGGACGCGACCCGGGGCTGACGCTGTGGGTCCCGGGACCGGGGGACGAGACTCGGTCCTGGGAATATCCCAGCAATGTGCCCTGGGACCGAGCCTGTGGCTCCCGGGACCGGGGTGCGAGGCCCAGGAATGTCCCCGGGCCACGGGGCCCGAGGCAGATGCGGGCGGTCGTCGCGACGCGCCCGGGAAAGGTGCACCCGGGCCCAGGCAGTGCTCGGGCCCCAGGTACTTGGGAGGAAAACGGCCATAGCTGGCCATCACCGATGCAGAATGTGGGCCCCGGAGGAGCTGACGTGGCCGAAGATCCACGCGTCCCCGGGGTATGTGGGGCCCCCAGTCCCGTTTTGCCGACACATATATATAAGGGAAGATTTTGCCTTTTGTTACTAAATATGCATAATTTCATATATGCAACTATTACACTGCTTAAGATCTTTGATCAAAGAACAAGAATTAAGATTGATACCTGATCAAGCAAAAGGGCTTTTATTGGGGCATTCTTTGTACTTAGTGATTGCACAAAATCATCAAGCTGAAGTGGTTCAAATAAGGCATCTGGTCCAAGCTCAGAAATTGGCGGGACAGCTTCTGGCTGTTAGAACATACAGACAAAATTCTAAAATGAATTATTGCAGCATACTGAAGACATAAACATTGAAATCATATAATCACTAGACTTACATTGTCAAGAAAGAGAATTTTTGCAAAACGTCTCTTATTAGTGAAGGAAAACTCCAAGCCATCATCCATCTGTGATGTTGACAGAAACAAAAATGAACCACATGTAAGTTACACAGCTCATTAGTTGGCATCTGCCTCAGGACGCAATCGGATGGAGTTTCATGATAGGTTACAGCATTTCCAAATAGAAAGTCATATTCATTTTACAATATGGACAGAAGGAAAAACACTTGAACATGAAAGCAAAGCAAAGACCACCAAAAGCATAATTCCATTATAATATATGTACTAGAATCCTTCAATAAACCTAGTGCATTCATTTAAGCATTATGCATAACATGGATATTTCAATCCAATAAACATTTAAATGCCTCAACAAGATACGACACAATATATTCTTTTTTTCTTGAACACGCAGGAGAGCTGCACGAAAATACAATACAATACAATATATTCAAGAAGTAGACCCCACAGAGAGGTCACAAATCACATAATCCTACATGAACAGCCCCTATAACATACTCTGAATGTTACCTTAGGTGCTAGGCACTAGACGGGTGGCTTGCCAGCACCTAATGCCTAACTTCTGTTTCTATTAATGGTATAAATTTCAACAGTTTGACTGCACACTTCCCACGATGACCTATATCTAGAAGCAGATAGTATATGCATACCACATGCAAACAATGTTGTTATACTTGCCTTGGAAAATATTTTCATAATATGACGATATAGCTTCTACAATTTACTAGTATATTACCATAAAATTAATGCAGTCGACATCTTGGATTGACCGTGAAAACATAAAATAAACTTATATTTAGATATATGGAAGGAGTATTTCAAATTCATCAGTTAATTGGTAGATGCATTAAAAAGAGCTGTGGAAGATTAGAAGATTAGAATCCATACTTCAACAAGTAGCTTGGAATACTTCGAAGGCCATTCGTCAGTTGGGTTCACTGCAAACCTACATCAAATGCCACAAGAAAAAATATGCTAAATATTTTAGTTAAATATACTGCAACTATTGCAACCAATTTACACACACTTATTAACACTTGTCGGCAAAACGGGACTGGGGGCCCCACATCCCCCTGGGACGCATGGATCTTCGGCCACGTCAGCTCCTCCGGGGCTCACATTCTGCACAAGTGACGACCGGCCACGGCCGTTTTCCAGCTAAGTGCCTGGGGCCCGAGCACCATCCGGGCCTGGGTGCGCCTTCCCTGGGCACGTCGCGCGACCGCTCGAATCCACCTCGGGCTCCGTGTGGCGTTCCCGGGCCCGAGTCTTGCCCCCTGGTCCTGGGACCCACAGGCTCGGTCCCAGGGCACGTTCCCGGGCCCGGTCTCACCCCCGGTCCCGGGACCCACAGTCTCGGTCGGGCCTGGGTCTCGCCCCCTGGTCCCGGGACCCACAGGCTCAGTCCCGGGGCACGTTCCCGGGCCCGGGTCTCGCCCCCTGGTCCCGGGATCCACAGTCTCGGTCCCGGGGCGCGTTCCAGGGCACATTACTGGGACATTCCCGGGCCCGGGGCGCACCTCCCAGGCCCGCGGGGCGCGTCCCGGGGCACATTGCTGGGATATTCCCTGGCCCGGGTCTCGTCTCCCCGGTCCCGGGACCCACAGTCTCAGTCCCGGGGCGCGTTCCCGAGGCACATTGCTGGGATATTCCCGGGCCTGGGTCTCGCTCCCGGTCCCGAGACCCACAGTCTCGGTCCCGAGGCGCGTTCCCGGGCACATTACTGGGACATTCCCGGGCCCGGAGCGCGCCTTCCGGGCCCGGGACTCACAGCCTCGGTTCCTGGGGAACTCGACGCCTTGTGCGCGCAGAGGGTGCGATGAGCTCTCTTCCCCGGGCACGAGCCTGACCCGAGCGGATCAACTCTCCAACTACCCACATTAATGGCAAGGCGACGGGGCGCGTCGCACCTGTCGCCTGCTCGGACATGCGTGGACTCTCATGATGGCCCCCCGTGGGCCCGCTCCCTGTGCAGTTCAGAGAATATTTGACTAAGAGGGGCTTCAGTTTTCCACGCTCTGGCAGCGATGGCATGCACTGTCACATCTCCATGACCTAGCCGCCCGTCGCAGCCGAGCAAGGTGACGACCAGACGTGCCGAACCAACTCCGGCGTGGCTCAACAGCCGGACGCGTGTGACAAGACATATCGTACCTATAAAACCTTTCTCTTGGCATGTGTACTAGGCACGGTGGACTCCCCTTGGACTATAAAAGGAGGATCCACGCCAGCAGGGAAAGGGGGTTCAGCTTCTGAGAGGATTGAGTCAGCTTCCAGAGAGACTGAGTTCCCAGGTTAGGGCTAGCTCCTGAGCACCCCTCAAGAACATCTTGTAAGAACAAACCGCATTCATCACCCATAGAGCAGATACACACAGGAGTAGGGTATTACGCCTTCGCGCGGCCCGAACCTGTCTACTTCTTCTGCCTCCCTTACGTGCCATCAACGAGACACCGCAGCCGTCCTGTGAACAACTCCCCTAGCCGAACCTCAAAGGGGGGTCCCCAGACTCCCCGCGGTTGGAGTTCACTCCTCCGATAACACTAACAGACAGAACATCGAAGAGGATATATAGACCTGATCACAAATTGAAATTCTAAGATGCTATTTCAACTTGAAATAAGCACTAACCAATATCCCAGTTGCAACTAACTAAGAAAACCTTGACATCTTTGATTGGAGCACTTGTCCTCTCCTGTAGCTTTTTCATGAGATTCATTTGCTCCCATGTAGGCACTTCAGAGCTGAATCTCCTACGAAATGTGGCACTTTGTTCAACGCGGCTGCTCAACAGATGAGTCTGGAACGCAGAATAAGAGTACCCCCGAGCAGCATGTTGTTGAGCGTGAAATAGAAGCCCCATGATGGGCTTTCTAGCACTTCGATTCTAGGCCATTCTCAAAATGATCTGTACATGTAGAACATGCAGTACTGTTAGTAAACTACACTATCAATAAATAGATTCTGCACAGAAACAGATATAATAATGGTTAACCAACAAGGATCCAGCGTACTAGATCTATTGTGATAATGGCTATCACTACAAGATGGATATATGCCTGTACCTAACAAGGAATCAATTTTCAATGTAATAGTTTCAAGCTTGGTCTAGAAAGTTAAGTCTTGAACACACTCCAGTAGCTACCTGTTTCCCTATCATTTGTTCTTTTCTTCACAGAAACAGCATCATGTGTTGTTGCCCACTGGGTAGGCATTATGGCATAGGATGAGAAGCTGCATCCTCTGCACGGAGGGAAAGGAGCCAGTGCTGCCTGCCTGTGATGTGTGCGTGAAGACAGGGCCTGGGGCTTGAACATTGATGTGGTCTATCGGTGAGAGCATGACTAAAGGGGTTCAAGCTGCAACGGAGGGAAAACCATATAGCAGCAGTGCAGATCAGGAGGGGAGGTGTGTGCGAGATGGAGTAGTGGGTGGATGCGCATGGAAAGCAACGGTAGTTACATGTAGCAAGGAGTTAACTAGTTATTCTAAGGGGCTTTGATGATTTGAGCATGAAACTGCTGGCCATGGAACATGCTTGCTAGTGAACTTGCCACAGTTACTAATGCCACAAACGTGAACTCGTTAGATGCCATGCTCGAGATAAGGAGCTGGTTGAAGAGCTTTACGGCCTCTTCCCCTTGCTCATTCTGTGCATGGCCAAAAATCATAGAATTCCAGATGACCATGTCCCTGTAGTGCAACATATTGAATACAGCCTTCGCATCATTCACAAGGGAACACTTTGAGTACACATCAATTAGAGCACTCGCAGCATAAAGGTCAGATGAAGTTCCTGATTTGATGATGAGACCATGAATCTGCTTGCTCAATTCAATGGCTAACTGAGATGACGACACCCCAAGGAGTGAAACAAAGGTCAACAGATTTGGCCTTAGTAAGCAATATCTCATTCTACGGAATATGTCCATTGCTTCTGCAAGATCACCAAGCTTTGCGTATCCTTCAATCATAGCGTTGTATGAAATTGCATCATCTTCTGCCAAGGCATCAAATACTGCTCTTGCTTCAGTTAGATGCTCACATTTAGCATACATGTCAATGAGTGCATTCTTGACATACTCATCAGACTCTAAATTAGTCTTTATGGCATGCGTATGTATCTGCTTTCCTTGCCATGCTGCTGCTAGAGAGCCACATGAGTTCAAGATACTTGTACAAGCAAAACCATCTGGTTGCCAGCCAGCCAGACTCATATTCCAGAACATGGTTATAGCTTCAGCATCAAACGAATTCTGCATATAACCAGAAATCATGGTAGTCCAAGACACAAGATTACGGTACACCATGCAATTAAACAACTTGCGAGCTAATGACAGTCTAGAGCACTTGCAATACAGATCAATCAACACATTGATCACTGATGTATCCGTCTCTACGGCACTTCGATATGCATAACCATGTATTTGCCTGCCACCCTCTAGAAAGCCGAAAGCAGAGCAAGCACTGACAGCACTTGCTAGTACAAACCTATCAGGACAGACACCCTCAATCCCCATCCTGTCAACACTCCAGGGCTACTTCACCACACCCAATCTGAGCGTCACGGAGGATGGCCCAAGCTTGGAATAGCGTACCACGTAGAAGCAGGGTTTGGTGAGGAAGAGGTCGTCGAGGCTCCTGCGACAACTGCACGGGCATGGATGGCCGGGTTTACACGGCGGAGGTGGTCTCTGTTGGTGAGGCATGAGAGTAGAATTTGAGCTAAGCTGCGGATGTGGGTGGAGAGGGAGGATGGCGCGTGACATAGAGGCTTCAGGAGTGACATGCTCCACCATCTCCTGTTACATCATCCATGGTACTCTCATCAACATGCAGCACTCCAGTGGAAATTTCAGACCTTTGGCCTTGTAGTGTTAACACCGAGGCATAGTTCAAAATTCATACAATGGTACCAACTAACTAGTATACTCGTATTTATGCAGCTGGCAAACCAGGATAAATGTTATGTGCAGCGGACATAGCAGAGAAAAAGAAAAAACTAGAGTATTTATCCAATCCAATAACAGTAGTAGTATGAAGCACACAAAATCACACAACCAATGTTGCAAACATGCTACTACTAGCAATATCTGACACTAAATGGATCCAACGATTTGCATACAAACATGTGGGGGCATCGACGATTGGGGGATCAGTTCAACCCCAATTTTTTTGGGAACAAATAAACTGATGTTATTAGTATTTTCTCCATTTCAGATTGTAAGACGTTTTGACTTTAATCTAAGTCAAACTTCTTTAAGTTTAATCAAGCTTATAGAAAAATATAGTAATATTTGCAACACCAAATTAGTATCATTAAATCCAACATTGAATCCAAATCTCCCAAGAATATTATATACAAGAACCATGGAGTGCGTAGCCAGGAATTTTTCGTTGGGTAGTCCAACGTCACAAGTCAACACCATGTCATCACATACCAAAAAAAATTTGAACACCGCAATCACATATACGAGCATAAATTTAGTTAAAAGGTGATACAAATATAGAAATAGCGTCTTATAACATCAATAATCGACTAGTTTAACAAGCAAGTTCGAAATATGCGAACACTGCAATCACATATATTAGTTTAACAAGCAATATCCCCATTCCTCTTCATGTTTTACCCAATAGCCCAATACAAATCCTATAATAACAGTAGCTATTTTGAGTGTTGACAGACCAATATTGACACTGAGTCATTCACAAATCATTAGCTAATTTCTATGTCTTCTATGAGCAATAGCAATGAGGCATCGACATTTGAGGTATGAGGATTTGACTATTTGTGGCAGTCACTATCTCACTGACATCAGGCAGTCGGCTCGGAGTCTCAGAATCAGAGGTGGACCGCCACAGCTAGCGCCGAAGCCGAGAGGGGCAGGGTCCACCGGGCCAGGGCGCCAGGCGGAGGCACCTAGCGCCTGGCGGCGACGATCTATGAAACTACGACGGCCGATGGCCGGCGGACAGCCCCTGGAGACCAGCGGAACTTGGGAGGTGGGCTAGGAGGCAGGCGTCGGATGGAGATGAGAGAGGCTGAGAGTGAGAGGAGAGGGCGAGAGCGAGAGTAGAGGCGGCGCAGTTCTGTCGCGCGTGTGGTGCGGGTGTGGGACGGCCGAGCAGCGAGCGAGCAGGAGGAAGCCACATCCTGCAGGCAACCCTAGCGCTAGCGCCCTCTCCTTCTTGGTCTATTTGGACCAGGGGGCGCCATGGTGGGCCAAATTTGGGGTAGTCACAGGCCCACCTGGACTACCGCCTAGCTACGCCAATTATATTGGGCTTGGTTGATTCATCTCATTTGTATGTGAACTCCGCAACAACAACGTAGCTACTGCCTACCTGAAAGAACAGCTTAATTAATCACTAATTTTTCTATTAGCCAGGGCTCAACATTACTTAATAATTATTCAGAGCAGCTTTGTTTCAGCATGTCCATGTCTTCTTCGATCTAAAAGAAACCTCCCAATAAAAAAAGTAAATTCTAGAGGTGGTCAAATCATCACCGAATAAAGAAACACAAATCTCAGATCCTGCCATGTGCATCCTACAAAGTTTATTCCATGTTGAACAACCAGCAACTTACAGCTATGATTAAGGAGACATGACATTCCTACCTTTAGTTGGTCAAAATGCTATGAGATTTCCTATTTTCTATTGCCACTAAGAACATTTACTATTAACTGGCACAATTAGTTTTTTTATTCCTGAATCAATTCTCTAAAGCTTGTGCCGGCAATTCTTCAGAATTATGGCTGGGGCAGTTTCTTTCATTTGTTTCCATTTGGCAGAAGCTTGTGAGCATTTCAAGGTTTCACGATTGATGATACTAATTCAATGTTCTCAATTTATGTTTCACAGAATTAATTTAGGAGTCACCATATAAAGATGCGTGTTAGAATCTAATCGAAGTATTTGAGGAGTTCATAGTACAAAATGAGTACAAGAGTGCATTTAATGCACCTCAACGGCTAGTTTTTGAGCTGTTGAATTTGAACCCGGTCAGACCGGCCTCTTGCCTGCGGTCAGACCGAAAATGCCCTGAGTTGGGGGATTTCGCCCCCAACGGCTAGTTTTTGAGGGAGGGGCTATAGATACTCCACCAGCAGCAAGAAGCCTTTTGGCACTCCATTGACTCTATTTGAACTTGAGCATTCTCCCTTCATTTATGAGTGATTGAGGATTGTTGTAGCCATTGCATTGCATTGCATCATTGTTTTAGCTAGTGTGGCACTTGATCATCTCCAAGCCGGTGTTGCTACTTGTTACTCTTGGAGGTTGCCGTCTCCTAGACGGCTTGGTGGAGTTCCGGTGACTTCTCCAAGAAGATTGTGGAGGAAGCCCGGGTGATTTGTGAGTGGTTCGGAGCTTACCACCTTCGGAGTGAAGGAAGAGCTACCTCTAGTGATCGAGGCTTGTGGAGACTACTTCGAGACCGGCTCCCGACCTTGCCCATCCTTTGATAAGGGATTAGGAGGCTTGGTGGTTTGAGCGGTGAAGTTGGGCTCGCCTCAACGGGGAGTAGGAAACCGGCAAGTTTCCGAACCTCGGGTGAAAAATTTCTTGTCTCTTGTCCATTTATTTATTGCATTTAAATTCTTGAAATTTACATTTATAGAGACTACTTGAGCCACTATCACCCTAGGATTGCAAAACATAACCTAGGAGTATAGCTTAGTTTGATCCCTATCAAACCCATCAATCTAGGTTAGTCAATTGAAGGGGGCAATTAATTTTATATTGCCTATTCACCCCTCTCTAGTCGACATCTTGATCCTACAGCAGCACATGAAGTAATAATTTGACACTACTATATCGGATGAGTCGTGTCCTCGAGAAGGATTCATTCATTCACACGCACTCTGAGCACATTATCCTCAATCCTGTTGCCTTTTCTTTTCCTTTTTTTCCCCTCACCCTTTCCTCCTTTTAATGTTCAGATCTGCATTCTGACTTGATAACATCCGAAATGCGAATCTTCTTATTATCCCCAGCTTGGGATGGAGTAGTAGACATTTTTGCACAGAACGGCTGTAAACAAAATTTGAGAAAAATATGGACGGGCACATGGCACTACGGCAATCTGGTTGGCCACTAGGCATCATCTGAACAATTGCAACAAGAGTACAATATGACTGAAAAATCATGGTGTCTATTTGGTTTATGGTCACATTCTGTCAGGCACAAACATAGCTGCAACAGAGTCTTAACATACTACTCAGAAAGCATAACGCTTCCATTGTGTCCATATTTTGCAATGATACAAATATAGACAAGATGAAGTCAAATATGCCATATCTAGATGTGATATAAGAGGAAACTGTACACATTTACAGATACTATAGCAGAAAAGGCATTCTGAATTCACTCTACAGATCAAGAACGAGATCAAGAAAAACCATAAACAAAGCAAATTAAAATTGGATCCTTCAGTTTTGCAGGAGTTAGTATGTAACCTTCTATCCCTTATTTGTTTAGATAAAAACATTGTTTCGTTAAATTCGAATTGTTACAATACTCTCTGGTAGGGCTGTTTGCTTGAGCTCGGTATAGACTCGAGCCGAGCTCGAACTGAGCCCAGCATGACCTTCGAGCTCAAAGGTAGGCTAGGTTCGAGCTCGATCAAGGCTTGGCTCGGCTCGACTTGAGCTCGGTTCGTAGAAGCTCGTTAACACTGTTTCTTAGAGCAATTTGAACTTATCTCCCAATAATAACTTCTTGACAAGCATATCATAGCGGGATTACAAATTCATTGTAGGAGTGCATAAGTCATAACAGGATTACAAATTCATAATAGGAGTACATAAGTAACATTATAGTACCTTTTGTCAATGACTTGATAGAAGTGGATAGGACATAAATTAACATCAACAACAAGCGGTCATAGACTGCTAAGAACAAAAGTAGTCCACTGGAAGTTCCCAAAAAAATGTACCATCAAAAGCTCTAATATCAAAATATTACTTAAACTACTAAAACAGCAATACTTCCAATTCCAACAGTCAGAAAATATTTCCTCCACTGTTGGTAATGGCAGTACGCCAATCTGGAACCTCCAAGCACTTCACACTAATTGTTGATGCTATGCTACATGCCTGCATTAATGTTTCATAAAGTTAAATCTGAAACCATGTACAAATATTACAGGTAATAAATAACCAATGACGAGGAATTGATATGACAGCAGTAGCTAATTGATATAACCTCAAATGCATACATGACAAACAAGGCTAATTTCTGCCCACAACCGAAATTGCAGATGGAGTTTGAGTTGAGACAAGGACAATGGAATTAGCATCATCCTCCTATGCAACAGACAAGTAAACATAGATTATTAGATTGTATACCTCTATTAATTGGTTAGAAACATTAAAATATAAGAACTCACCAAATCTGTGCTTTTGTGGTGGCCTCCTCTAATCCAACTAGATGTACACACCAAAGCTTGTACTATTGATGGGAGTAAAGAGCTACGATAATCATTAATCACTCGACCCCCAATGCTAAAAGCTGAATCAGATGAGACTGAAGTGATCGGAATAGTAAGAACATCTTTGGCCAACTTTGCCACAATTGGATATTTTAATTCATTCATCCTCCACCACTGAAGTATATTGAAACTTTTTACAGGAATATCCTCAACAGGATCATCTAAGTACCTCCTTAAATCTGACTTGGGAGGAGTAGCAGCATTCTTGGATTTCATATACTCATGAAATTGGCTAGCGGCAGAGAACTGACTACTAGCAGTGCCCAGAGATGTATTAGTAGATTGAGAGGTGGCATCATTTTCCTTTGATGTGCTCTTGAATTCACTTTCATATGATGCATGCAAAGCTTCCAATGTGGACTCCACACTTGCAAGTTTCTCAGGAAGTTCAGTTTCTTCATACAAAGCAGGAAATGTGTAGTTATTCATACACATCTTAAACCTTGGGTCTAGAACCAAAGCAACTGCAAACAAGGTATTGCATTCTTGGCCCCAGTACTTGTCAAATTTATCAAGCATTGCATTTGCCATTTCTTTAAGAGTTGGATCTTTGGACTTCAATAACTAACGTAGTATTTTCTTGATATTGACAATGTGAGAATAAAAAAGATTAGAGGTTGCATAGGTTGAACCTGAGAACTTCTCAATGGCTGCGTGAATGACACAAAGGACATCATTGACTTTGGAAATACAGATTCCATTCCTCTGCTGTTGGCAGCCACCTATAGTTAGCATCTCCCGCAGCACAAACATCCAAGGCAGCCCTGTAATAAAATGCAGATTGCAGCATTTTGAAGGCTGAGCCCCACCTAGTGCAGGAATCAATAGCCAATCCCATGTCTCTGTTAAGGTTGAATCAATATCAGCACTGAACTTGTATGCTCGATTATTTAATTTCTTGATGTATTTGATAGTGTTCCTAACTTTGTTAATTATATGCTTAATCACATCCATACCATCTTGGACAATTAAATTTAGAATGTGAGCACAACATCAGATGTGAAGGAACTTTCCACCAAACCAAAGTGAACCACGTTTTGTAAACTTGGCAAGCAACAGTCTAGCAGCGCTGTCATTACTTGAGGCATTGTCAAATGTGATGCTAGCTATCTTGTCCTCAATTCTCCATGAAGTAAGACAATCAGAAATGGCATTGGAAATAACTACACCAGTATGTGGAGGCTCCAACTCAAGGAAGTTAATAACATGGCAATGCATTGACCAATCAGAATCTATGTAGTGGGAAACAAGGCTCATATAGCAAATTGTTTGGTTTGAGGTCCAAAGATCACATGTAAGGCTTATCTTTTTAACATCTTTAAAACTCCTCTTTAATTTTTCCTTTTCAGATTCATAGAGCTTCATACAATCACTTCTAATGGTATTTCTAGAGACCTTTTTGTAAGAAGGATTTAGCCTCTTTAGCAAAACATTAAACCATGTATACTCCATAAGGATAAATGGCAACTCATGAACAATGATCAGTTTACAAATAAGCTCACGTATCTTTGTAAGATCATAATAACCAGGGATAGAAATGCAAGGAGAATCAGGATCAACATCACCTTCATCAAGACTAGGGAAATTGATATTCTGTTGTTTCTTAGATTTCTGTTGAAGCTTGTGATAATCACACTGCTCTAAATGCTTTCGCTAATGTGTTGTAGTGCCACTACTATTCTTAGTGAGCAGAGTTCCACATGCCTTACATTTCACCTTATTTTCCATTTTTCCTTTCTTCTTCTTTGATGGCACCGTGCATTCTTCAAAGAAATCCCATAATGGAGACTTCTTTTTCCTAGTGGCTTTAGTTGGGTTTCCCCCATGGCTCTCTTTCTTCCCTTACTTGTTCTGGTACTAACTGTTGATTCGGTTGTGCTTCTGTTGCTGCTGTGCCATCCCTATTGCTTGGTGACTCAATCTCTACAGATAGCTGTGTTGATTGCTGGCTTTCAGACATCTGCAAAAATTAAAATACCAACTGCTACCAATATATATCCTGTACAAAAAGAGGAATCAAACAAATACAAGAAGAAAAGCATGCCATCGGTTTACCTTGGCAAATGGCAAGCACACGGTGTTCTACAACCTTCAGCCTTTCAAAACAAGAGCACAGCAAGATAAGTACCACTCTACCTAGACACCTAGTTCATACAATTCACTGTAAATCAGTAACATAGAGTTCTCTCAAAGTGCCCAAAGCTATAGAAGGTTGAAACACCAAAGATTTTAACCTAATCATAAGAAAATAAAGCAACTATAGTTTGGATAAATCATAACAGTAGAAATTTATAAATATTAGAACCTAGAAAATAGTAAGGTAGATCCTAGTAAAGAACAAAAACTGCAATAAAGTTTCTAATACAAAACTGCAATTTAATTTAGGTTTACTTGTGTGTCGTTGAATACGAGTGAGAGATACAAAATTTCCGGCAGCTGACAATTAGCCAACTAGTCCAATAGTAATATTGTACTACAAATGCCATTTACTACTGGTGTTCAAAGATTGCGTGGCCGACATGTATTCATCGATAGCTCCTGCATCAGACTGTAGAAGCAAGTGCATAACCTGTTGAGAAAATAAGCTGTTTCTCGTGAGAACGCTTCTCGAACTGTTAGATGGTGTGTTTTTTTAAAAAAATTTTATATGAAAGTATTTCTAAAAAATCAAAATGATCCATTTTTAAGTTTCTAATAGTTAAAAATTAATCACATGCTAATGATATTCTTTATTTTGCGTGCGCTTATAAGTCAAGATAATAAGTCAATTTAAACACCCCGTCAGTCATTACCTAAAGCCATATAAAGTACTAGTAGTATCTACTCCCTTCATTTCATAATATAAAAAATTTTGTATTTTAAATTTGTTTCAAAATATATGGGATTTTATGATCCCGAGAAGTACTTTATTCCTTACCTATCAACTAATTTATTCTCTACCTACTAAGTTTTGTATTAGTTTATTCTCTATCTATCAATTTTTTAATAGTTTATTCTCCACCTACCACTTTTTAAAAGTATATGCTTTTTTGGCTATAACCTTAAATTAGTCAAATAAGATATAATTACTTATATCATGAGACAGAGGGGATATATGCGAAACATCATCCAGCTCTGTTCTTGGCCCCTTGTGAGCAAGCAGACTCTGAATTTTGGCACAGAGGAATTGAATTTGAAGCTGGTCTTCTATATTGTGTTTCATCAGCTTCCAAGTTCCAGCCCAGTAAACCTACACTAGCAAGTTAACCCAGCCAAAATGACTATAGTTGTCAGAACCATTGAATTCAACTCTACTATACTCCAGCTCTCTGTCATCTCATCTGCAAAACTGCAATTACCTTCATCTCCCCCCACCCCCACCCCCTACATTCCCAATGCATGATTCCCTCCCCTCTCACGGTCTCACTCTTCGATCTCTGCGCTGCATAACACTTGGTGGTAATCTTTAAAGCCATCACGGTATCTGCACAGGAACAGCGAACGCTAGCTGGTCCCTGCAGGAAATGGCCAGCCTCTGATACAGTGAGAACCAGCTGTACTTAATGGTGCTGGCAGTACGTGCTTACATGGGGCCATGAAATTGAAGAAAGAAAATTCATGAGGGGAGGGGAGGCCATCAAAACTAGCGGTAGTAGCCGTCTAGTACAGATCAGATCACCATTTGTTTGGTCTTTTCCCTCTGTCCAATCCGGGATGGTTCCATCGAGCTAACAGAGTCTTGTCAGTTAATTAGCACATGCAAGGTCGCATTGAGGTTACTTCGCGCTGGAGAAAACCGATCTACCATATGTTAATTAGTATGACGTTGGAGTCCTGGTGCACGACTGATACTAGTACTTATTAGGTTCTAATTCTGATATTAATAAAAACTAGCTGAATACTTGTACTTTACTCAGATAAAACAAAATATATTATAATATTATCTAAAATAATCTGTTAGATTAATAAAGTAATAGAAAAGGAAGCTCCACGATCGCTCTCAATGTCTAAAATTTTTCACAATAAGTGTACAAAAATAACATAAAAACGAGCCCATGTCAAAATTCAATTAGCAGCCTCAAAAATTCGGATTGAAAGTTCACCGATATTAAAAAGTCTCCGATCCGTGTCAAAATACAATATGTACTGCAATTTCTGAAATTCCGTAAAAAGAATAAAAACAAAAACGACGACGACCGATACGTACGTAGCGATAATATTCCCTTTGCTGGCTATCTTACCTTTGCTTGCCATTAAGACAAATTTGTGATTAGTTTATTTGTAGTCATATTGGCAGTGATACACACGTGTAACGACAAGAAGAACAAGAATGCTTGCCTGTGGTGTCTACCTGTAGCTATATTATGTTCATGCACAAGTGAAAGCGTATTATGATCAAATATTTAGGCGCCGTTAGAATGAGTTAATAGGGGCAGATTATCACCGGATTATCGTGCCATGCTTTCCAAAGTAAGATTTCTTCTTAAAATACTTCCTTCATCAACATTACTTAGATATATTTTTCAATCTATTTATTAAATTTATAATATATAATATTTAGCTGTCCATAATATGCCGTACAACCTAAAAAGAACATGCCCGGACATATTGCCGTGAAATACACATAACTAGATACAAAAAATTAATTTAGAAAACACTAAAGGTGTGGCGGTATAGTCGTTGGGGCATGACTCCACCATCTGAGTTTGGAGCATAGTGCCTGAGAATATTCTCACACACAGTTATGCTACCAATAGGAATTTAGTGCTATCAACAGAAATTTAGCGATGTGAGGGATTTATAACTGGCCTCTATTTCTTTAAGCGTGTGTTAGAGGGTACATTCATTGGTGTGTTTATGTTGTGCGGACATAGTTGTAATCGAAAAACTCTTGAGAGAAGAGTCCACATAAAATACAATGCTCTCTGTCATAAACTAAATCAATTCCTAAAGTTCAAATTTGTCCCAAATAAATTAATTTATACCTTATTATTTATCATCGGTCCACGAATAGAGAAGTTTTTCTCTCTTCAATGCCCCTTACATTGGAATGGGAGGGTTTGGTTTCTTTTGGGTCATAGGGTACTTTATATTATGGAGCATTATTATGACTAGTGGATTTCCCCATGCAATTTTACGCGTGCTAGATAAAATTAGAAGGGAATTTGATATACAACTCTTATATTCTATTTCTATAAATACAATTATGATTTCTATATGAAACCAAAATAAGAATTTGATTTCATATACAACTATATACAACAGATCTGGTATCAGTGATGTTTTACTGTCATCATAAAAAATCAAATGTTTTGTAGTGTATACACTGCTCTAGCTCGGACCCACAGCAACCCATGGTCAAAATATTTCAATTTTTTTTGTCTTCTATTGATTTGATGTACACCTCTTAGTTCCTATTTTCATATATGCAAATATATTTTATATACAATAGATATCAAAAATAGAATTAAATTCAACATACAATTCTTGTCTTCTATTTCTATAGATACAATTGTATTTCGTATATAATTATTGCTATCAATCTACACAGTTATAATTTGGTCCCACCACAATCTAACATAGATTTTATTATTTTTTTCAATTAATATGGTAATTTTTAGGCCATCAGAATGGACATGGCGGCTTCTTTTCGAGCATGGTGGCCTATGACTTATATACTTTGCACCTACTCTGTTGAGCGTATCGTCTATTTACTTTGAGGAATAAAAGATTATCGAGAGGATCGGTTTGTGTTATATAAATAAGATGGCTAGTTTTATTTTATTTTTTATATTGAATTTTAATTAATCTTGACTCTTCTTTATATTTTTACTTTTAAATCTGAATTTTAAATATTTCTAAATTTTATTTCTGTATGGACTCTTTCGTTTAATCTTCACCATTTTCACCGTTATAATCTGAACACATTGTATGATCGAATATTTTAAATTTTTCTTTATCTCTAATTATTGTGGTAATTTGGAACGTTGAAAACGAATGGGAGGCTCCTTTTTCTATTACTTTTATCAAGATAATAGATAGATTGAAGATTGATTAATGCCAACAAAAATTTACTCGCTTTTTAATATGTGATTTAAGCTGTTTTTCTCGTCTATGCATGTGCAACCGGATGTCCAGAATTACCACATGCCATCGGCCTTGTTTCCTATGCTATATGGCCGTATGCCGTGGCTGTTGGACCAAGGGTGTATTTTTTTTTGTCGTTACTTGTCAAGCCATGCAGAATGGTTAGGACTAGAGCTAGAGCTAGAGCTAGACAGAAAGCTCGCGGCTCGATAGTTAGCTCACTTGACTCATGGCTGGCTCAGCTAGGCTCGTTTTGATTTCCTAGCAATACAAACTGCCGTTGTCAGCTTGTTTGTGTTAACGAGCCAGCTCGAGCTAACTCGCGAGCTAACCAAGCCGATAGAAAAGGGGTAGGCAGGTAGCAATAGCAGGTCGACAGTCCGACGTGGCGACCCAGGAGAAGGCCCAATATCACGTCTTACAACCATTTGCATAGCCCCAAAACCCTAGCCCCTAAATCCCTAATTCTCCACTTTCCCACTCCCCCAAGGCCCCAACCCTACAACCACGACACTGCCATTGCTTGCGTGCATCCTGCTTGGTCCCGCCGTCGCCGCCTGCCTCCTTGGTGGGCACGCCGCTCGCAGAGTCTCCAGGCTGCCCCCAAGCCCGAGTCCCCGACAGCTGACACCACCACTGGCCTTTGCGTGCCACCGCTACCGCCATCGGCCTAGGCCTGTGCATGATGAAAATGATGAGTAATGAACTGATGATGTATTTTCTAGTTTGCTTGTGGTCTGGTACTTAGAATATATACAATCTTGAACTTATGAAAGTATAAAAATTGAATTTAGATTGTATTTTGTATATTTGTATTTGTAGGGCTTCCATTTGAATGTGCTGGCTCACGAGCCGAGCCAAGCTGGGTTTCTGGCTCGTTAGGTTAATGAGTCGAGCCAAGCCAGCTCGTTAACCTAACAAGCTATACCAATCCGAGCCGTGCTGGCTCGGCATCCAGCCCTAGTTGAGACTTGGAGTCTGAATAGAAGTCCAAGTAGGATTTCTTTCTTCGTCAGTCCGAGCAGGTTATATAATCTTGATCGTTATAATTTGGTCCTGCCACGATCTAATAGCTTAGATTTTATTTTTTCTTCAATTAATGTGGTGATTTCTAGGCCTTCAGAGTGAACGTAATGGCTCCTTTTAAAGTTATCTTTTTTAATATAATAGGTATATACATAGATTTTACTAAGACAAAGCTTAAAATAAGTCACCATATTTGTGTTGAGGGTCAATAAATTACCATGTTAATGAAAAAAAGAAAGTTATGTACTGTTGAATTACGATGGTCTTTAGGTAGATTTTATAGAGTCATAATGCTACTACTTTTACCAAATAGATATTCGTTCGAAACGATGAAACTCCATCTAGAGCAGATATTCTCTTAAAAAGAAAGAAGTCTTTATATTTATCGTGCAAACTTAGGGTCAACAAAAGAAAGAAAATACACGTATCTTTACTACTTAAAGACTTATGGTAAAGCTAATAAATCAACGGCTGAGATTACATCCGCAATGCTTCGGCATAATCCCCCCCCAACGCACATGGGTCCAATCTCACCCCGACGCACATCCCCCTCCTTCCCCGATCTCCTCTGCCCGACGCGTATCCCGCTCCTCCCCCAATCTCCTCCCTGATCTCCTCCCACAGCCGCCGCCTTCCCACCCTCCTCGGCGTCCCCCTAAGCGCCACCTCCTCCCGCCGCCGCACCGCCGCAGCCTCGCCCTCCTCGCGCTGCCGCCTGCTCGCATCCCCTCAGGCGCCCGATCCCTCTCCCTACGCTGCCCCACCAAAAACCCTAGCGCGCCGTCCTGTCGCATCGCCGCTACGTCCTCGCCTCCGAAACCCACAAATAACCACGCACCGCCGCCGCCGCAACTCTCCCCCGTCGCTATCACCGTCGGCGTCCATCACCCCTTAATCTGGTTGCGAAGCTCTCCACGGAAGCACGCGCCGCCGCTGCCGCAACTCGCCCCCGTCGCCGTCGGCGTCGGCGTCGGCGTCCATCTCCCCTCAATCTGGTAAGTAAGCCGCACCCTTCCTCTCCCTCTCCCTCCTCTACGAGCTTTGCGAAACCCAATCTTGAACTGTAGTAATCATCCAGATCTCTTCTTCTTCCTCCTCTCCTCCTCGCTCCCTGCCCTAATAAATCGATGCCTCGCGAGTTCGCTTTGGGAGTGTGCTGTAGTCTAGAATTTGGATGTACTGAACAATAACAAACCATTCCCCATTTCTTTTATTATTGAAATAAGCCCTGCCCTTGCATTTCAGTAAATAAATTTGGTGAAAGTTTGTAAATTTGATGTGGATTACCAACTTACTGTTTCATCGACATATATGGAAATTAGGGATATTGCTGTAAAATTAAAATTGTTCAAAGGAAGAACTTGTTAGGTTATGTTAAAAGATTATATGCAAATTAAAATTGCTGCTAGATGGGAGACTAGGGTTTTCTATATATGTGCACTTGTGATTTCGGCTTTGTTGTTGGGTTGTACATGTTAGCTGGGCTTCACGGGTGCATGTGATTTTTGAACAAGTATTTCAGAACCTTTTTTTATCTGATGTAGTTAGCAAATACACTTAGCCGAATGCAAGGAAGTCATAATTATGATTAAATAGGCTTTTATTAGAAGATGGCTAATATTATAACAGTTTAAATTATATATTTTATTTTTACACATAGTTTAAATTCGATTGTGCAGCGGATGCATTTTAGTCTGAATCTGCACTATTTCTATCATATGCAATTCACTTTGGGAGTGTGCTGTCGTTTATTTGCCGTTCACTGTAATCTAAACTTACCACTTTTTTTCTTTTTCTCTGTAAAAAATGTCTTCAAAAGTAATCTGAGATCGCATGCTAGCTTCCAAAGTGAAATTACTTAGTGCTTTGTGCAATTCACTTTGGGAGTGTGCTGTAGTTATCTTTTGGCGCACGTTGTGCGCCATATCGAGAATTGTTACATAAATATTAATGTGCTTTGTACTTTATATACCACCTATAAAAAATAACACATTAGTAATACCAAATGATAATTTCAAAATTTTGGGTTCAATAATCGGTAAATTACCAAGTACCATCAAGTATAAGTTACCTTTTTTTATTAAAAAAATTGGACTCCTTATTCAAAAAGTTGGACTCAAATACTTTTTTCCGTAATAAAAAAGTAAGGAACAATATTTTTAAGGATCTTGTATTTATTTGCCAGAACAGGTATTCATAACATTGCTCCACACAATTGTAATTGTAATATCAATTAATACTTAACAAGTCTCACTGAAATATATATAACACTGTTGACTCTCAATGTTGCAAAGTAGGTACGGCAATTTTTTGTTCACATCAGTTCCCACATAATTGTAACAGTAAGTACTACTTGGACACGAATTTCCGTAAAATATATACTGCATGAATTGATTGTATTATACTCATTTTGGTGTTCACATCGATCTAATGTATCTTGAGCAAGAGGCTGGATTGAAATTAAAAGCCTCCAACAACTCTTCTTTGGTTGCATTGATGAAATACCTTTCTGATTGCATTGACCTTCATACACTGACAATGTACACCAACCATGTTCAGTTTGAATCTAGAATCTTTAAAAAATTGGCTCAATTGTTGACCTTGCAACTACCTGTAAAACACACATGTTTTCGCAACAAAATTGACACACAAGTGTCTATACCATGATGGGGAAGGATGGGAAAACACACATGTTTTCTTAATTACAGAATCTAACAGCTGATCTGCTTCCATAGGCAAGCCGTTCATGCAGTAGGCATCAAGCATTGCGTTCACCTGATGACAGGTGCACATTATTTTGTGAGCTCACAAGCTCATCAAATACCTGTCTGGCCCTTGAGACACAATCACAATATGCATACATCATGATTAGACATTCTTGTGTCACATAGTTTGGTTTGAATCCCATTTCATTCATCTTCTCAAGCACACACTCCGCTTTCTCCCTGAGTCTTGCTTTCCCGTAGTTAGTTATCATGGAATTAAAAGTTGGGTGTGTAGGCTTCTCCTTAGATCGTAGTAAGCTCTTGAACACCTGCTCCATCTTATCAAATGCCTGCTTTCGCCCATAAGAATCTATGAGTATGTTGAATGTGATTACATCTGGATGGCATTGATTGCTTTTCATTTGTAGTAGTGCAGATTCCATCTCTTTGATCGTGCCATTCTTCCCGTATGCATCAATGACTCCATTATAAGTATAGATATCTGGTGAGATAGGGCTTTCATCCAGATCCTTAAACAATATTTCTGCCTGTCTCGTTTCACCAGCCTGAGCAAAAGCTCTCAGAAGACTGTTATATGTCACAATATTTGGTTGGCACCTATCTATGCTCTTCATCTTTTCAAAATAGCCGAGAGCTTTCATCAAAGCCTTACTCTTATCTCTGGAATGCAAATGTGCGCTGATAAGAGAGTTATACACTGAAGTGTCTGGCCTACAACCACTGTTCCGCATCTGAGAGAACAGCCACATAGCCATCCGTAGCTGGCCTTTCCTTCCCATCGCAAATATTAGCTTCGAGTATATACCATTATCAGCAACATGCCACCTTTGTTTCTGCATTCATCTGAAAACCTAACAAAACACAATGCAGTTAGGAATCAGCAGAAATATCCAACTTTACAGCAATTTTAAAATTCCTCTTGTTAATCATCAGACAGCTAAAATGCTAGCTATATTAAAATATCCTGCATTACTCTTGATATGTAAGTGCTATGTATGTCAAGCAAGCTAAGCGCTCTGCCTGAATATTGAACTGATTTGTTTTGATTATGGAAGAGAAAGTAAAATATTTCATTATTTTTAGTTCTACTACATAATGAGACTATTGAGCTGGTACCTAAACAATATTTCGATCAATGGTGCATCATGCGAGACATTTTTTTTTTCCTTTTTGGACCGAAGATAATATTGGTTGTAATGGTAGCTAATATGCCAGACACATTAATTATATTTGTCATTTCCATACAACTAAGCATGCACAGTGATGGTACATTGATTGTCTTGGACAGTTGACGTACCAGTTAGCAGTTAGCAGTTAGCTGCAGAATGAGCAATAATAACTCTTCTACAGTTAGCAGCTTCCCACATTATAGGGTTATAGGTAGGCTATGATAGTGCAAAACAAAATTTTCTACCGCGTAAACCAGGAAACTATGCGAGTAGATCATGGATTGTTACCACTCGAACGCGCAGAGCAGCGGAAGCAGAGTCAGAGTAGCCCAATCCGACGAAACGCGCGCTGACATAGAGGAAGTAGTTGATCTGCGCAACCTGATCATCACCTCCTTGCGCAAGCGTCTCCTCCTCGTGCAATCGCCTTCTCACGTTCCCTGCCGACTAACGCCGCAACACAGAAGCGTCTCTACCAGTATCCACACGTGTGGGGTTGGAACGCGATGCACGGAAATGCTAGCACCCGCGCGCGGCTAGGGTTTGGCTTGTGGGGAGAAGTGCGGCTAGGTTTTTCACATAGGAGATTTTCCACCGTACCTCGCCCCTGAATATATAGAGCATCTAATTGGGCCTCACAGGCCCATTAGGAACTCTATTCGGATCCCTATCTAAACTGAACCATATTTAGATCTCTATCCCAACAGTTCGTTCTAACCCGTTAAGTGTGTGTTAGCAAATAATCCTTATATCAACTTATTTAGGTAGTAAGTAAAGTAATATTCTTGAAGGTTCTAGTTGAGGTTGGATAAGAGAATTAGGAATTGACCACTAGCTAGTGCTTAGCTGGTTTTACTGTAGCATGTCGGTTACTGTAGTAGTACTGTAGCAACCGACTTATATGCCTATAAAAGAAGATGTAACCCTCTATGTAAGATAAGCTTTTCAGCTCACCTATTAGATTCAATTTTTAGCTAGATCAGAGTGTAGTTAAGAGATCAAACCAACAATTGGTATCAGAGCTCCCAGGTTAAGAAGTGAGAGCGTGATGGCTCACACATCTGCTGCTGGAGCCAATGCTTCCATGTCGCTGCAGCGATGAGGTCGGTGCCACTCGCCATCGCCGGCTCCACGGCGAGGTCAAGGTCGAGCCGCCGGTACTCGGGAGGTCGTTGTGCAGCGGACTTTTAGGGAGGTTGGCAGCGCAGCTGCGTACCCTACTCTCACATGAACCAACTACACCGAGTGGTCGCTGATGATGAAGGTGATGCTACAAGCCCGCATGCTGTGGGACGCCGTGGAGTACGGCGACTGTGACGAGCAGGAGGACAGGATGGCAATGGAGGCCATCTTGCGCGCTGTCCCCAGCGAGATGATCCCATTGCTCGCCACGAAGGACTCTGCGAAGGACGCCTGGGATGCCATCAAGGTGATGCGCGTCGGCGTGGACCGCGTGAGGAAGGCGAAGGCACAACAACTACGGTGGGAATACGAGTCAATCTCGTTCCGCAATGGAGAATCGATCGACGACTTTGCCCTGCAACTCACAAGCCTGGTGTCTCAGCTCAGGACACTGGGAGAGGATCGAGGAGCAGAACGTGATCGAGAAATACCTGCACGTCGTCCCGGAGCGATTCTCCCAAATCGCGGTGTCGATTGAGACCTTGTTGGATCTCTCGACACTCTATTGAGGACGTCACAGGGCGTCTCAAGGTGGCGGAAGAATGACGGCCAGATCCGGCGCCGTTGACTGCTGCAGCTGGAGGCCAACTTCTCACCGAGGAGCAGTGGTCGCGCGGCAGAAGGAGCGGGAGAAAGGGGAGGGATCCTCCAAGCAGTCGCAAGGCGACAGGGCTCGTCGATGACCCCGCTCGAATCCTCGAAAGGAAGGAGCTCTCGACGGCAGCGGAAGAGGCAAGAAGGGAGACGGCAAGCAGGACACAACATCTAATAAGTGCTACAAACTGTGGCCGCCTTGGCCATTGGGCCAGGGACTGCCGACAGCCCAAGAAGGAGACGGCTTACCTGGTCCAAGGAGACGATGACGATGACATGCTGCTACTCTCACGGGCCAGCAGGCATGAAGATGACGACGTCACACTACTTATGGCCTAGGAATGCAAGCTCAATGACGATTGCGTCTCTGGGCCTTCCCCAGTTTCTCTCGTCGAGCCGCATGCACGGGTGAATCTCGGTGTCACGAACATCGAGGATAAGGAGGCGGCTTGGTACCTTGACATAGGGGCCACCAACCATATGACAGGTCGCGGAGATGTCTTCGCTGAGTTAGACCGAAGTATCATCGGCACCGTCAAATTTGGCGATGGCTCCATTGTCGATATCAAGGGCGCTGGTAATGTCATCTTCACCGGCAAGAATGGTGAGCACAAATTGCTCGGCGGCGTTTACTACATTCCACGCTTCAAGAGCTCCATCATCAGCATTGGCCAACTTGACGAAAGTGGGACAAAAGTGTTGGTTGAGAACGGCATCATACGCGTCTGGGATCGATGCCGCTGCCTTCTCGCCAAGATCAAGCGGGGACGAAACCGCTTGTATGTCCTCCGCCTCGAGGTCGCACGGCCAATCTGTCTAGCCGCGCGACACAACGATGTTGCCTGGCACTGGCACGAGCGCTTCGGGCACATCCATTTCGGTTCACTAAAGAAGATGGCGCAGCAAGAGCTTGTGCGTGGCCTGCCTCAACTAGAGCATGTCGAGCAGCTGTGTGACACGTGTCATCACCAAGCACCGACGCGCTGTGTTCCCAAAAGCAGCCAAGTACCATGCTCAGGAGCCACTCGACCTCGTCCACGGCGACATTTGTGGCCCTATTACGCCGGCGACGCCAAGCGGCCGGTGCCATTTCTTGCTGCTGGTTGACGATGCCACACGATACATGTGGGTGGCGTTCCTAGCAGCCAAAAGCAATGCGCTTGAAGCCATCAAGAAGATCCAGGCAGCGGCGGAAGCTCACTGCGGGTGCAAGCTGCGCGTATTCCACACTGACAATGGCGGCGAGTTCACATCGCTAGAGTTTGTCGCCTATTGCGCCGCCGAGGGAATCCACCGTCACTTCTCTGCGCCCTACGCCCCACAACAGAACGGCGTGGTTGAGTGGCGGAATCAAACAGTGGTGTCTATGGCGCGTGCCCTGCTCAAGCAGAGGGGAATGCCTGCTGAGTTTTGGGGAGAGGCTGTCAGCACAGCTGTTTTCTTCCTCAATCGCGTGCCGACCAAG
This sequence comes from Oryza meyeriana var. granulata, assembly GCA_003991445.1. Lineage (NCBI taxonomy): Eukaryota > Viridiplantae > Streptophyta > Magnoliopsida > Poales > Poaceae > Oryza > Oryza meyeriana. The sequence continues at coordinate 91,429 of RYFJ01001651.1, forward strand.
AGCCTAACTGGGAAAACTCCATATGAAGCATGGCACGGCAAGAAGCCGGCAGTCAGCTTCCTGTACACCTTCGGGTGTTTGGCGTTCGTGAAGGAGCTTCACGACGTACGCAAACTCGACGACCGCAGCACGCCCGGCGTCTTCATCGGCTACGAAGAAGGGATGAAGGCGTATCGTGTACTTGATCCAAGGACACGGCGTGTGCGTCTCGCTCGCGATGTCATCTTCGACGAGAGCCATGGGTGGGACTGGACGGCGACAAGCGATGCAGGTGCGCCACCGAGGAGTGACTTCACCATCGATACCACAGGGTATCCTGTGCCTGGCTCCGGGGGAGACGCGATACCACCATCAGCTACCTCAACGCTGGCATAGGAGAATGCTGCATCGCCATCTCCTACTACACTGACACCTGCTGAAAGGGTTGCCACGACTCAGTTCGTGTCACCTCCCTCTCACGACGAGGAGAGGCTTGACGCGGTGCACTCTGATACGCCGGTTCGCTACCGTACTGTCGACAACCTGATCGGGGAAGATGCCCTGGGACCAGGACTTGCACAGCGGGAGCTTGAGGAGGCGTCTTTGCTCCCTGCTGGACCTGGTGAGCCATGCTCATTTGCTGAAGCAGAACGTGACGAGGCATGGCGCGCCGCGATGCAAGAAGAGATGGACACAGTGAATCGCAATGGGACTTGGGAGCTCATTGATCTCCCACATGGCCATCGTCCAATTGGACTCAAATGGGTCTACAAGTTAAAGAAGAACGAGGCCGGGAAGGTGATCAAGCATAAAGCTCGTCTCGTCGCAAGGGGATTTGTCCAGCAAGCTAGGATCGACTTTGACGAGGTGTACGCACCCGTCGCGCGCATGGAGTCAATTCGACTCCTACTTGCGCTCGCCGCCCAGGAGGGGTGGCGCGTCCATCACATGGACGTAAAATCAGCCTTTCTCAATGGAGAATTGGATGAAGAAGTGTATGTGAAGCAGCCTCCTGGTTTTGTCGTCGCCGGAGAAGAAGGCAAGGTCCTCCGCTTGCGCAAGGCCCTCTAAAGGCGCTGGGATTCGAACAGAGCAAGCACGAGCACGCCATGTATCGGCGCAACAATGGCGGCTCTACTCTGCTCGTCGGAGTCTATGTTGATGACCTTGTGATCACCGGTTCGTCGACATCAGCAATCAATCAATTCAAGAGGGAGATGAAGGAGAAGTTCCAGATGAGTGATCTTGGCTTACTCTCTTTCTATCTTGGAATTGAAGTGAAGCAGGGAGAAGAAGGGATCTCTCTGAAACAGGGGCGCTATGCTCAGCGTATCGTGGAGTCAGCTGGCCTCAAGGACTGCAATCCTTGTGCCACTCCAATGGAGGAGAGGCTCAAACTCAGCCGCGAAAGCAAGGCAGAGGAAGTGGACGCAACGCACTACCGGCAAATCGTCGGGAGCCTCCGCTATCTTGTTCATATACGACCTGACCTGGCATTCGCCGTTAGGCTCGTGAGCCGGTTCATGGAACAGCCTACGGACGAGCATCTGCAAGCCGTGAAACGCATCTTGCGCTACGTCGCCGGCACACTGGAGTATGGACTTCACTACAAGAAGGAGAAAGTGGAGCAGCGGCTGATTGGTTACAGCGACAGCGACCTTGCTGGTGACATCGATACAAGGAAGAGCACAAGTGGCATGTTGTTCTTTCTTGGTTCAAGCTTGGTGAGTTGGCAATCCATCAAGCAGAAAGTGGTGGCTTTATCCTCTTGTGAAGCAAAGTATGTTGCAGCCACCAATGCGGCCACACAAGGAATATGGCTGGCCCGACTGCTAGGAGAATTCAAGGGAAGAAAGGCCGAAGCAGTCGAGCTCAAGGTGGACAGTAAGTCTGCCTTGGCGCTAGCTGTCATGTACGGACGCACATATGCCAGGCGCGGACGCGCCCGCAACGTGCGCCGCGCGGCTGAGCGCGCTGAGCGCGCTGGGCAGGCGCTGCATGGGTTAGCCTCTAGTGGCTAAAGATAGAAACTTAGATTAGTAAGTTGTTTTGGAAATTCCTAGAATCAGGGAGAGCCTTCCCCATTTCGGTTGGGCCATTGGCCATATATGCTTGTAATCGCTTGACAATCAATTAAGCAAGAATCATATCCCTAATCTCTCTCTCTGTTAAGCCTGCGGTAGAGGGGGATAACCTCACCGGAGAAGACGGCCGACGGCTACGAGTTGCGTAGCCGCGGTCCGGCCAGTCGGGGGTTCGACGCCCTTGACAACCTGGTATCACGGTCACGTCGGTCCTCTCCCACCCGCTCCACCCATTCTTCCACAGCCGCCGCCCACCACCCTAGCCCTCCACCATCGCTGCAGTCCTCCACCGCTTCCGCGTCGCAACCAGCAGCCATGAGCGATCCCACCATCGCCGATGTGATGGAGATGTTGAAATCCATCACCACGGAGATGACAACCATGAAGGCCGACATGGCGGCTATGAAGGAGAAGTTGGCCTCGTCGTCGGACAGCGGCGCTGGTGGCCGCCCGGAGGGGCCGCGCGATCTTGATCGCCCCCCAAAATTCCAAAAATTGGATTTTCCCCGCTACGATGGCAAGACCGATCCGCTGCTCTTCCTCAACAAGTGCGAATCCTATTTTCGCTAGCAGCGCACCATGGCGGAGGAGCGCGTGTGGATGGCCTCGTACAATTTGGAGGACGTCGCGCAACTCTGGTACCTCCAACTCCAGGAGGACGAGGGCACGCCGCCGTGGGGGCGATTCAAGGAGCTCCTGAACCTGCGGTTTGGGCCTCCCCTCCGCTCGGCTCCGCTGTTCGAGCTCGCCGAGTGCCGGCATACAGGGACCGTGGAGGAGTACTCCACTCGCTTCCAGGCCCTCCTGCCTCGCGCGGGTCGTCTTGATGAGGCTCAGCGCGTCTAGCTCTTCACCGGCGGACTCCTGCCGCCGCTCAGCCACGCCGTCCGCATCCACCACCCGGAGACGCTCGCGGCCGCCATGAGCCTGGCGCGCCAAGTGGAGTTGATGGAGATCGACCGCCCGGTGCAGCCTCCCCCTCGGGCGTCCCCGCGCGGCCTCCTTCCCGCTCCCGCGCCCCGCCCAGCGCTCCCGGCGCCCCAGCAGCCGCTGGCGCTCCCTCCCCCTTCGGTGGCCACCCAGCAGGGTCGCGGCGAGGGCAACCAGAGGCGCCTCACCCCGGATGAGATGGCGGAACGGCGCTGTCTGGGTCTCTGTTTTAATTGCAATGAAAAATATACCCGTGGCCATAACAGGTTTTGCCGCCGCATCTTCTTCCTTGAAGGCGTGGAGATCGAGGACGCCGCGGACGCCGCTGGCGCCGCGGAGCACGACGCCGAGGCACCCTGTTTTTCCCTGCAGGCCGTGGCTGGGGTTCCCATGGCGGGCACCATGCAGATCGCCGTGGCACTCGGCGCCGCGTTCCTCGTCGCCCTCCTCGACTCCGGCAGCACGCACAACTTCATCTCGGAGGAGGCGGCGCGGCGATCCGGTCTGCCCCTCCGCCAACGCCCTCGCCTCACAGCCTTGGTCGCAAATGGCGAACGGGTCACCTGCGCCGGCGTCATCCGCGCCGCGCCCCTGCTCATCGCCGGCGAGTCGTTCCCGACCGACCTTTACGTCATGCCACTGGCCGGGTACGACGTCGTCCTCGGCACCCGGTGGCTCGGCGAGTTGGGGCCCATTGTTTGGGACCTCGGCCGCCGGCGCATGTCCTTCCAGCGCCAGGGGCGCCCCGTCTCCTGGACCGGCGTGGCCAGCCCCTCTGTGCCGGCCCTGGGCGCAACAACAGAGGCTGGTCCCCTCCTGGAGGCGCTGTTGCTCTCGTTTGGGGGGCTCTTCGCGGACCCCGTCGGTCTGCCCCCCAAGCGTGCACACGACCACCGCATTATTCTCAAGCCCGACGCCCAACCGGTCGCCGTCCGCCCTTACCGGTACCCCGCGGCGCACAAGGACGAGTTGGAGCAGCAGTGTGCCGCCATGATTGATCAAGGGATCATCCGCCGCAGCGACTCGCCGTTCTCGTCGCCCATCCCCCTCGTCAAGAAGCCCGATGGTTCGTGGCGCTTCTGCGTCGACTACCGGGCGCTGAACGCGCTCACCGTCAAGGATGCTTTCCCGATCCCGGTGGTCGACGAGCTCCATGGCGCCAAGTTCTTCACCAAGCTGGACCTCCGGTCCGGGTACCACCAGGTGCGCATGCGCCCGGAGGACGTGCACAAGACGACGTTCCGCACCCACGACGGCCTGTACGAGTTCCGGGTGATGGCGTTCGGGCTATGCAACGCCTCGGCGACATTCCAGGCCTTGATGAACGACGTGCTCCGCCCGTTCCTGCGCCGCTTTGTCCTGGTATTTTTTGACGATATTCTGATTTACAGCAAGACGTGGGCTGATCACCTTCGCCACCTCCGGGTCGTCCTCGACGAACTACGCCGCCACCAACTCTTCGTCAAGCGCACCAAGTGCTCTTTTGGTGCTTCCTCCGTCGCCTACCTCGGCCATGTCATATCCGCGGCGGGTGTGGCCATGGACCCGGCCAAGGTGCAGGCGATCCATGATTGGCCGACTCCACGTTCGCCCCGGGCTGTGCGCGGTTTCCTCGGCCTCGCCGGGTACTACCGCAAGTTCGTCCACAACTACGGGGCGATCGCTGCACCCCTGACGGCCCTACTCAAGAAGGAGGGTTTCTCCTGGGACGACGCGGCGGCCGCGGCATTCACAGCGCTCAAGGCCACCGTCACGTCCGCCCCCGTCCTCGCCATGCCCGACTTCGCCAAGCTGTTCACCGTCGAGTGCGACGTGTCGACGTTCGGCTTTGGCGCGGTCCTGGTCCAGGAGGGCCATCCGGTCGCCTTCTTCAGCAGACCTGTGGCGCCCCGCCACCGCTCGCTAGCCGCCTACGAGCGCGAGCTCATCGGCCTCGTCCAGGCGGTACGGCACTGGCGCCCGTATCTCTGGGGGCGGCGCTTCCTCGTCAAGATCGACCACTACAGCCTGAAGTACCTCCTCGATCAGTGCCTCGCCACGATCCCTCAGCACCACTGGGTCGGCAAGCTCCTGGGCTTCGATTTCTCGGTGGAGTACCGGTTGGGCGCCACGAACGTCGTCGCAGACGCCCTCTCCCGTCGCGACAATGACGAAGGCGAGGTGATGGCTATTTCGGCGCCCCGCTTTGACTTCATCGAGCGCCTCCGCCATGCCCAGGCCACTGATCCGGCCCTGGTCGCCATCCACGATGAGGTCCGGGCTGGCACCCGCACCGCTCTGTGGGCGCTGGTGGACGGCATGGTCGCCTTCGACGGCCGCCTGTACATTCCCTCGGCATCGCCGCTGCTGCAGGAGATCTTGGCCGCGGTCCACAACGACGGCCATGAGGGCATCCACCGCACCCTCCACAGGCTCCGGCGGGATTTTCATTTTCCCACCATGCGTCGCTTGGTGCAGGATTTCGTGAAGGCCTGCATCACCTGTCAGCAGTACAAGGCCGACCACCTCAGGCCGGCCGGTCTGCTGCAGCCACTGCCGGTTCCGTCTGCTGTGTGGGCTGACGTCGGCATCGACTTCATCGAGGTGCTACCCAAGGTGCAAGGCAAGACGGTCATTCTCTCCGTCGTGGATCGCTTCAGCAAGTACTGCCATTTCATTCCCCTGGCACACCCCTACACCGCCGAGTCCGTCGCTCACGCCTTCTTTGCCGACATCGTTCGCCTCCATGGCGTTCCTCAGTCCATCGTCTCGGACCGCGATCCAGTGTTCACCTCGGCGTTCTGGCAGGAGCTCATGCGGCTCACTGGGACGAAGCTCTACATGTCGTCCGCCTTTCACCCGCAGACGGACGGCCAGACCGAGGCCGCCAACCGGGTCATCGTCATGTACTTGCGCTGCTTCACCGGCGACCGTCCCCGGCAGTGGCTCCGTTGGCTGCCATGGGCGGAGTACACCTACAACACCGCCTATCAGTCATCGCTCCGCGAAACTCCGTTTCGTGTAGTCTATGGCCGGGACCCCCCGACCATCCGCTCCTATGAGCCCGGCGAGACCCGTGTCGCAGCGGTCGCCCAGGAGATGGAGGAGCGCGCTGCCTTCCTCGACGACATCCGCTATCGCCTTGAACAGGCACAGGCGGTCCAGAAGCGCATCTACGACCAGCACCATAGGCCGGTGTCCTTCCAGGTCGGCGATTGGGCTCTTCTTCGCCTTCGGCAGCGGGCAGCAGCATCCCTCCCACGCTCGGCAACAGGGAAGCTCAAGCCGCGCTACGTCGGGCCGTACCAGGTGGCGGAGCTCATAAACGAGGTGGCTGTGCGGCTACAGCTTCCTCCCGGCGCTCGCCTTCATGATGTGTTCCACGTCGGCGTCCTCAAGAAGTTTGTCGGTACCCCGCCGTCCGCTCCACCGCTGCTACCTCCGCTCCTGCACGGTGCTGTGGTGCCTGCACCTGCCCAGGTGACTCGAGCTCGGCTGGCCCGGGGAGTGCGCCAGGTGCTCGTTGAATGGCAGGGAGAACCACCTGCTTCGGCTACATGGGAGGATCTGGACGACCTCCGTGCTCGGTTCCCTTCCTTTCAGCTCGAGGGCGAGCTGGACTTCGAGGCGGGGAGAGATGTCATGTACGGACGTACATATGCCAGGCGCGGACGCGCCCGCGACGTGCGCCGCGCGGCTGAGCGCGCTGGGCAGGCGCTGCTTGGGTTAGCCTCTAGTGGCTAAAGATAGAAACTTAGATTAGTAAGTTGTTTTGGAAATTCCTAGAATCAGGGAGAGCCTTCCCCATTTCGGTTGGGCCATTGGCCATATATGCTTGTAATCGCTTGACAATCAATTAAGCAAGAATCATATCCCTAATCTCTCTCTCTCTGTTAAGCCTGCGGTAGAGGGGGATAACCTCACTGGAGAAGACGGCCGACGGCTACGAGTTGCGTAGCCGCGGTCCGGCCAGTCGGGGGTTTGACGCCCTTGACACTAGCCAAGAACCCCGTCTTCCATGAGCATAGCAAGCATATCAACTTGCGCTATCACTTCATAAGAAACTGCTTGGAAGAAGGGAGCATTAGCGCCAACTTCATTACCACCACGGATCAACTCGCTAATATACTTACGAAGGCACTTGGGCGAGTCAAATTCCAGGAGCTAAGGGCTAGAATTGGAATGGTCTAAATCAAGTAACAGGACATAAGGATTAGGGAGAGAATTGTTAGCAAATAATCCTTATATCAACTTACTTAGCTAGTAAGTAAAGTAATATTCTTGAAGGTTCTAGTTTAGGTTGGATAAGAGAATTAGAAATTGACCACTAGCTAGTGCTTAGCTGGTTTTACTGTAGCATGTCGGTTACTGTAGTAGTACTGTAGCAACCGACTTATATGCCTATAAAAGGAGATGTAACCCTCTATGTAAGATAAGCTTTTCAGCTCACCTATTAGATTCAATTTTCAGCTAGATCAGAGTGTAGTTAAGAGATCAAACCAACAGTGTGTGACCCTGTAAGTTCATATGTGCACTTGGTTGCAACCTGAAAATAACTTTTCAGTCCACATGTCAATAACGGTCTCTAGCAAGATATATTGGCCCACCGGATGCACACAAAGATCATATCAGCTGAACCTGTAGTGTATACATGTACGAATCCTTTTGCCTCACGATATCGATTAATCTCAAGGCAAGAAGTATGCCATCTTTTTAATAGCTCCATCATTCACTCGACCATGGGATGGATTACTCAACTTGTGATTGATTTCTCAATCACTCGGCATGGCCATGCACTTCAGTAGTCCATTATATCGAGGGGCCCAAGGATATCTCTCCCATTAACTAGGAGGGGCAAATCTCATCTTGATTATTCACATCCCACTATATGTTTTATAGCAAACTCGTAGACTACTTTTATAACTACCTAGTTACAGAGTAGCATTTGGTAGCCCTAAAGTAAGACTACATATGTTAGGAACCATGATAATCTCAGGTACAAGAGTTCTACACCAACACTACTTGAGACCAACTGATGGCACATCATATATTGCTCTTGCAGTGTCTTAAGTTGGGTCTATCCAACATGTTTTCTAACATGTGTCCATATTATTAATTTGGTATCTTCAAACCATGATCCACGAGACATGATCATCAATCAATACATGTGCTGATTTTAAAATCATATTCGTTCTATATATGATATATAATTAGGTATCATTTAGAAATAGTAACATATCATATAAATAGTCTTATGAATAAGTTACATACTTATTTAGAAACTGTTTTCGGAAACCTTTGCTTTGTTTATACAATTATCATAGGGAGTATTAAGTTGTCTTGTCATTTCTTAGTACTGAAAGTTGATGTACCCATCCCTTCCCAATTCAAATCAATTGCTAATATAGAAATACAAACATTGGCAAGTAAAAGTCTTCTGTACTTCATCCATAAGCTTAGCTTATCATTTATATGAATAGACAGGTAGATATTTTAATTTGATACAAATTGCACCAGTGGTTGCTGTTGGTGCCATTATCTTAAGAGAGCCTAAAATACAAAGGATGGGTTATTTTCTATCTTGATCACTTCTTGTACCAGCATTTAATTCTCTATCGACTTTAATTAGTGAACTAAGGAATTGTCTTTTCTCAATGGAAATTTTGACCTCTTGGTTAGTCATGTTGGGAATCAGAATGGTATGCTGTACAGAATGCTTAATGTCTAGCAATTATTATTTTGCACTTCTTAACATCATGAGACTTGACCGTGTGCCCCTACCCTCTTCATTTCCCTAAAATAATTAATGAAATTCTAGAGCACAGTAGTTCAAAATATGAAAAAAAGTGCATACATTCTACATTTTGGCCTGTGGGCTGACAGATGGTTCATTTAGTAGTAGCTTGAGTTTTAAGTCTGCATAACTATGCAATTTGAAATATCTATGGTTCTTTGGTGAAAGATTCAAGTTTAAAACTCATTAGTTTACAAAATGCATACCTTTCTTTTGTTAGCTTTTAGTTCACAGAAATAAGTATAATAGATATTTTTTGGTTGAAAGAGATAGGTGAAATATCTACATGTGCAGCTGATTATATGTATATTTGAAGTAAAAAAGGAGTTGTGAGCTTTTGGTTGATAGAAATAAGTAGAGCTTTTGGTTGATAGAAATAAGTAGAATAGATATTTTTTTAGTACTGTCATTGGTAGGACACCAAATTCAGGTTCGGAGGTTCCTATTCAAGTACTCGGCCAATTTTTCCTTCCTCACAGGTTACCCTTAATACCTCCTGGTTAAGACATGCTGGACAGCGGCCTCACATCAAGGTTGGAAAGCTAGGGCGAGAGACATTGATACATTTCAAAAGGATAGTGAGTGGGACCATTTATCCAAAAACCATAGTTTTTGAAATGTCACCCCCAAGAAATACCATGGTTCTGTAATATTATAGTTTTGCACTTGAAGAATTGTCACTGTACTCTGGCGCTGCCCTGTTTTATGTGGGCAGATTGTGTGCTGTGGTTTTGAAAGGAAAAAAGAAAAGGTTACAAATTGAATGTGCAAAACTAAATAAAACCACCCCTACATAATTTTTAAAACTATGATCATATATTTTTGGGAGGGATTCTTTGCCTGAATGGATTGTCCGGATAAGATTAGTGCTACTTATGTGCTCATATACTATGGGATATCCATAGCATTAGTGACACAAGTGCAGGGTTTACCAATATATCTGTTTGGTTTTGCGATATTTGCTTTGCTATTGCTGATTATGTTTGTCACACAAGTTGTTTACTATCAAGTGCAGCGTTGTTTTGCACGAGTTGTTATATATTTATTTTCCCATTGTAATATATGGGCACCCAACTAGTATAGAGAAAACATATGAGGAAGTGTACATAGAGAATACACGTATACACACTGTGCCAGTAATATACATGTTGGTCTTTTCTTTTCCTGTTCTTTTCTGCTAATTCATCAAATTACTAAAACAAATTATTGCTTAATGCTTCGAAAAACACATTTTGTTAAAAAAAATTGTCTAATGCATTGCTTAAACCACTTATTTTAAGCTATTTATTAAGTTTATTTTTAAAGTATTTAATTTATCCCTATAAATTAAATCAATAATCTATAGCAATAATACACTTAATAATCTAAATTAAACAGGAGCTTATTTCCTCAACCTGACCTCTTAAGATTTTTAATTGGAGACACTTGATTGTACTTTATCTATCTACCAACCAAATACAAATTCACAACCTGAAAATATTATATATGCTGCTAAGCAGCCTAGTTTGCTTGGATTCACTGATAGGAGCATGGAGCTACAAGCCTCCTATCGCATCCGTTCGCCATGAGACAGGGGCACGAGGAGCCAAGGAGAGATTTCAGATGTGTACTCAATGCAAGATTGGTTTTTATAAATACATTGAAAAATACATTTAGGCTATAAGTCACATAGATAGTTCTCAAATCATCTTATATAGATTTTAAAATAAATCAACTGCTCAAATGCGTGGAATACCATGCTAGTTAAAAACATATTTTCCATAAAATGCTTACCTATCTAATTTTCTATATAGAAGTAGATGTGGTGAGAGACTCTACTTTTTTTTAAAAGAGTACAGATGACGATATGTATCTTTAACTAAAATTAGTTAAGAGACCTAAAGTACTCCCTCCATCTCATAATATAATTGATTATAACATTTTTTTTTGCAAAGATTAAGGAAGTGGCAAAAGAACAAATTATGGTAAAAAAGATAGTAGTTGGGTAATGCTCCCTTTGTCCTATAATATAAAAGATTTTGTCCTTTAAATTTGTCTTAAAATATAAGGGATTTTGTGATTTTGAGGTGATACTTTATTTCCTACCTATCAGTTGTTGCACTAGTTTATTCTCCACCTACCAATTTTATACTAGTTTATTTTCCATCTAACACCTTTTATACTAGTTTATTCTTCACCTCCCACCTTCTTAGGGGTATATGTGTCTTTTGGTTGTAATTTTAATTTGACTAAAAATAGCACAATCCCTTATATTATGGGACGAAGGGAGTAAACTAGTATAAACAGTGATATGTGGGAAATAAACTAGTAAAAAAATTAGTAGCTGAAAAATAAACTAATATAAAAGTTGATAGGTGGAGAATAAATAGATCATAAAATCATTTATATTTTAGGACAAGTTTATATTATGGGACATGGGGCAATATGTTTGTTATTAAATTAAGTTGAAAATTTTTTATCAGAAATCCCCTAAAAAATAGGGATTCAAGTTGAGGTCACTATCTCCTAAAGAAGGCCTTTTAGGGAAAGCTTGGAATGAGTTTAGTGTAACCTCGATTATAAAAGAGAACTTCTTTTTTTTGCTTAAGAAGGCAAAGAGCATCTCTATCAGCATCCATGACAGCCCAACATCTCACACCAACTTCACTCTCGACCATGTTCTAACGCAAAATTACTTTTAGGAAACGAACAAATTAAAGAGGAAAGGGAAAAGGAACTCTCTAGCAATCAGATCAACATTATGGATATGGATAGGACCTTTTATTGAGTAGGATCCGTGCTAGCATGATGAATTTGGCATCAAAATAATCTTCCAATCCGATCATCCGGACACATTTAAAAGCTGCATGAATAACCAACCTCACCCAGTAATGATGCTCTCTCTGGCTCTCTGCAGCTTCTGTGCCACGAGTGAAGTGTGACAGGCTTAAAGAAGTATACCTCTGATGATGTTTAATGATCAAGTTACAACTTGGTTGGCCCGGCCGTTCCAATTGGACTTTTTAGTGGGTCTAGAGCCTAATTGAAGAATAATTTTTACAAAAATTTTAAAATTCTACCTTATAGAAGACATGAATATAAACTTTAATACCACCTTGCTTATTCTAGGAGAGGGAAACCTCTCTAAAAGGATAAATGCTCTTCAAGTCACTTGAACAATGTGTGGTGGAGAGAACTAGAAAAACACATACGCGCACTCGCTTGTCTCGCCGGGTACGGGGGACACGCTCACGCGACATGCGCGTGAATGGTCCGTCAAAATTGGCTTCTTATGCTTGCGTAGACGCGGCTTTCTTTTACAGTTTTAATTTTGCTGCATCCAACGGATATTCCGATATTTGTTTTCCACTGGATTGTTCAGTGTGTTGAACTGGTGTGGAGTCCGGGTAGGTTACGTGCGACTTATCCGGTTCAGTTATGGGTTATGGAAGACGTCCTGATCACACATCTTATAAATACCGAACCACCACCTCTGCGCAATATACGCGAAATCAATCTAGGGTTTTGCCTCTTCTTTGTACTACGCCGCTATACGTCGTCTACTTCGTCTCGCTCATCGGCGTGCACTGACGTTCGGGAAAGCAGGTCCTCGAAACTATGGTCCTCGTGAAGTCCTACACCAGGAGATGGTGTATAAGGTTTTTAGGAAGCGCTCCACGCGACTGCTCATTGTTTGTCCACCATGGTTTATCTTCCTCTACTGTCGATGTTTTACACTGGTAATATAAATATAAGGCTACTCGTCGGATCGAAACACGGTAGATTGCAAAGGAACATAAGGAGTTTATATTGGTTCAAGCCCTCGATGTGTGGTGTATTTCCTTTGAGGATGTATGGTGGTGGTTCTGATGAACTTCTATGATCTTGCCCTTATGGGGCATCCTGCCTTCCCTTATATACTGGGGGACAGAGTTACAAAGTAGGAGTCCTAGTCGGACTACGACCAAGGGATCTCCTCCTAGAGATATAACGTACCCGACTAGGACTGTAATTTTCTTATCGTACAAGGCTAAGTCTGCTGAGTTCCATTATATCTTTAATTACATGGCTAGATCCATCCTCTTTCCGAATGGGCCATATGCTTGTCATGAGGTACCCAGGGCCTATGACCTCCACAGCAGCCTCTAAGACCTTCATAGTTGAGTCATAGCTGATGCCAAGTGCTCATCCTCCACGGTGAAAAATCCCCGAGTATATTGCTCCCGAGTATTCTTTGTCCGAGTGCTTCTTCTCCCAAATCCTACTTTATGTCAGCTGGTAACGATGCTATGAAGGGCTTCATGTAGAAATATGAATAGTATGCACCGAATAGGCGCACCTATTAGGTGTAGCCCCCGACTTTGTGCTTAATTGTAAAATAATTAAACATAAAGTCAAAGATCTTTAACCTTGTAGTCTTTACCAAGTAGTGTACTACCGGTATGTGAGATTCTTCAGTATCATGTCAACCGGAATAATTTTATAGTCTTTTTCGAGTAGTATACTAATGGTATATGAGACTCATCGGCATTATATCGGCCGGAATGATTCTTTATAGTCTTTCCTGAGTAGTATATTACTCGAAAATTAGACTATTCAGATTATATTAGCTAGAATGATTTTTTATAATCTTTCCCGAGTAGTATATCACTCGGAATTAGACTCTTTAGCATCATGTCGGCTAAAAGAATGTTTGCTCATGGTAATTGTTGACCAAGCATATAGGCCGAGTACCACTTTATGGATTTTAATCCAATACGTGGTCAGGTGTACTTGAGAAATACCTGCATCCTCAATTTTAATGGAGACTAGCTTGTGATCCTTATAAGGATATATACTCAATACCTGGTAAATAATCAAGATATCCGAATATATATATCCAGCTATCGGCTTAGCATGAAGCATACCTGATTATTTAATCGGTTTCTGTGAGTAGCACCAGCACTGTGATTTTAACACAGCCAGCGAGCGGCCCAATAGAGCGTGCTACTGTAGAAACTTATATCTTGTGGCCCAGTACTGACTTTGCAAGCCCAAGTCCACTTATCAGCACAGGCTCTATAAAGGTGAAGAGAGAGAAAAGATTCCCTCATCTTCTCCAATTCACCAATTGCTTTGTCTTCCAACTTCCGCGCCTCGCCTCGCTAGGGTTTGCCATTGCTAGCTTTTTCCTCCCGAAACTCGGGCGATCCCGCTTCTCCGCATCCGATCCAAGCTCTTAGTAGCGTTTCCCCTAAATCTCCTTGCCTCAAACTATGCCAAGAGCTTCGGAAATCCGGGAGGGGGTCGATAAAGCCTGGCCGACTTTGGATTGCGGGTCGACGAAGTTGAAGTACTTGGAAAAACTCCTAAGATTGCAGAGCCGCGAAGTTATCCATTAGCGTCCGGTGGAGGGGGAATCGATCCTGGCTCCCCAATCTGGTGAGACTGTTGTCTTCGCCTCCTTCTTCGACCGGGGGCTTTCTCTTCCTTCTTCGGATTTTTTATGCCAACCTTTTTCTTTCTATGGGCTGGAGTTGGTGAATCTGAATCCCAACTCCATCTTGCAAATCTCAATCTTTACAACTCTATATGAGTGCTTTCTGGGTGTGGAACCCCATTTCAATCTGTTCAGATATCTGTTCCACATCAAACCCTAGCCTCGAAAAATAAGGTCTAGGTGATAGGGGGAGCTAGTCTGCAGCTTAGGAATGAAATGAAGAAAATCTATCTTCATCTTCCCTTGAAAATCTCCCTCAAGGGCTGGCACAGAGAGTGGTTTTATTGTTCTGATCTTGAGCCTTCTCTGCCCTTGTTTACTGGCTTGTCCCCAGTGGTTTCGCCCAATTGGTCATCAGTGCCAAACTTTGAGGAGATGGGCCAAGTGTATCAGTTGCTTGACAAGGTCGACAAGTTGAAAAGCGTGGGATTGACTGGTCCATAGGTGGCTAGATGTTTCTTGAGTCGCCGCATCAGGTCGTTGAAGCTAAGGAGTCACTTCGGCTGAGACTATAAGGGAAAATACGATCCTAGCCGAGAATACCTAGATCTGACCGACAAGTACAAGGTGACCGACGTCATGCTTAGCTACTTCTCTAGCGGAGTGATTGAAACTGAAGACGAAGAGTGAGCCGTCACAGCCTATAGCCAGAAAAGGCCCTGCCCAGAGGTAGCATTGAAATGCTGACTTATTGTCCATCTATGATGAACACTTGTAAGTGTATATCCTGGATTGTTCTGCAGTGTGTGATGTATATCATTGAATTTCCTGTAGGAATGCGCGGAATTTGACGAAGACTCCTAAACTCTATCGGCCGCCAAGTCGAAGAAGAGGCCGCTAAGTCCTTCTGCCGCCCAACCTAGCTCCAAGAGAGCTGGGAAGAAACCTGTTGAAGATCAGGGCAAGAAGAGAGCTAGTAAGCCGAGTACTGCGGCAGAGAGCCTGAAAATAAAGGATACTGCCAATGCAGCTTCTAGGCCACCGAGTCCAAGGCCATCGCCTCCACGTCCGAGACCAACACCAGCAGGCTTAGCAACATCGAGCCCAAAGCCGGTGCCGCCAAGTACAAGATCAGCAATGACGAGCCAAAGAGCAGCGCCACTGAGTGTCCCGGTGCCCCAGTCGGCCGTGCCAGAAGCCAGGCTGGCCAAGAGCAAGACACCACCACCGATTGTCGCGCCGACAAGCCCGACAGCCAACAGCTCCCCACTGCCAACATCTGGAGCCCCCTCATGGAAGTTCAAGTCCTCCAAGAGGTAAGCAAATCTTGAGTCTTCTGAGAATCTTGATCAGTATAATAATGTCTTGATATTTGACTCATCGTACAGGAGGTGAGTAGACATAGATTTGAAAAAGACTACGCTGACTGCTCCCATCGCTGAGCCAACCCCAGCCGAGCCAACGCCAACAAGCTCAACTGCCGAGCTGACAACTGCTCCGGTTGTAGAGACTGAAGCGACAACGACAGCAGGACTGCTAGCGCCGGCCGACCAAGGGACGGTTGCTGAAGCGTGTGGCTCCAGCCCCTGAGCAAGTCCCTATAGCCCCAGCAACTGCCGAGTCAGAGGCCAGGACCTTATCGCCATCCGTGTCATCGTCGTCGTCTTCAGAGTCGGACCTCCCCAGGCTTGAAGCCCCTCCCTGCAAGTTCCCGAGAACCTTCCACTGGGTATCCCCTGAGGGAGTCGCGGAAAGTTGCGAGCACGATGAGGAGGCAGCAGAGAGGGAGCGCGAGGTTCTTCTTCGTGCTGCGATTGCTGTGTCCCGGGCAGTCCAGGTATGACCTTCGCCATGTTGAGTGCTTGACAGTCTTCCCTATATAGGTCCTCTGCCTCTTGACTCTGTTTTACTCTGTTTTTGCTCTGTTTTTACCCCAAGCATAAGATAGTCGACCTCTCGGAGAAGATAAACAAGGTCCTGAGCCAGCTCGCCCCCCATCTCCAACGATTGGGTCAGCTCCAGGCCGCCAAGGCCGACCTGGAGCGGTCTAGTCAGGAGAAGGAGACGTGGCTAAGGGGAGCAGTTGACCAACTCAGGGACGAGAATTGGGCGCTAGCCGAGAAAATCAGAAGTAAGTCCTCTGTATTTGTCTTCTCGACCAAGTCCCAAGTGTATTTCTCCAGCTCTATTGTTTCCCGACTGCCCAGTTGTGTCTTGACTGTAATCTCGAGTTCTTGGCTATTCTGATGTACAGCCCTCGAAGCCGAGTTGAAGACCCGAACGAAGGAGAACAACCAGCAGGAACTTAAGTTGAAGAAAACCGAAAAGTCTAAAACTGAACTGGAGAAGGCCAAAGCCAAAGTGGAGGCCGACTACGAAAGTAAGCCTTCCATCTGACAATAACCTTAGCCAATCCTTTTGTTACCCCGACTGCAGCTTCGGCTGACATGTATACTTGCCAATGAATCTGAGCAGCTGTAAGAGCCAACGCTCAAACCCAGTTCCAAGCATTTGCAGAGGAGATCAAGGTCGTCATGAAGTCACGGGAGATCCTAGCCGAATCCGTGAAAAGGCTCCTTGATGTTATGGATCCTCACTACGTCGGAACCAGCTCCAATACAGTTTCCCAGGTGCAGGCACGACTTAGCCAAACCCCGAGTATCTTGAAAAAGTACTCGGATGAGCGCGTGGCTGTTGGCGTGGCCTAGACCCTTGCCATGACCAAGTCGATCTACCCTACGGTAGACCTTGAGGCCATCGGTGAGGGGTTTGCCGAAGAGACAACACCTAAGGAAGCACTGGAGTTGATCACCGAGGTGAGGCCGACTGTAGAGGCGATCACAAAGGACCTGGGAATGTAAAAACAAATCATCATGCAGTCGATGTGTATAAAGCTTTTATGAAGACATGTGTGCAATGCCGCCGAGTTCTTGGTTTTCCTTAGTTATCATTAGCTTTACTCGACTATATAGTCTGCACCGAGTTGATCGATAGGAACTTGATAAAAATCGTTCATCTTAAAAGCTATACTTGGGCGAACATAACATAGTCGTTGTAAAACTTTATAACTTAGAAAAAACAAGCTCGTATATTGTTGACAAAGCACATATAATACATGCAGCCCCCGACTCACGACTCGGTTGAAACAAGCGACGTGGTGAGTCAGAGAAAAACTTTATACATATGTATGTGAGAAAATACAAGACTCAGGTATATAAAGGATGTAGCTGTTCTATATTCCATGAGTTGTTGACTAGGGCACTGTCTTTGGTCTTCAGTTGGTAGGCGCCCAGCCGAGTCACTTCAGCGATAATGAATGGCCCTTCCCATAAGGGGGATAGTTTATACCTGTCTTTGGTGGTTTGTATTTTTCTCAAGACAAGATCCCCGACCAAAAAGACGCAGCCACGGACATTTTGGCTGTGATAACGACGTAGGCCTTGAAGATACCTTGCCGACTGGATGATTGCGATGTCCCTAGCTTCTTCCAACTGATCAAGTTTGACCAATCGGGTATTTGTTGATTTGTCTTCTAAGTAGGCCCGGGTTCGTGGAGAGCTGAACTCCAACTTTGTTGGTAACACAGCCTCAGCACCGTAGACCAGGAAGAAAGGGGATTGCCCTGTTGCCTGACTAACCGTGGTTCGTAGAGACCAGAGAACAGATGGGAGTTCTTGTACCCACCGTCCTACATATGGTTGTAGTCGGTCGAATATCCTGGCCTTGATGTCTTGTAAGACCATGCCATTGGCATGCTCAACCTGCCTATTGCTCCGTGTGTGCGCCACAGAAGCATAACAGATCTTGATGCCGAAGTCGTCACAGAAATCTTGAAATACGCCGCCTGTGAACTGAGTACCGTTGTCCGTGATGATGCGGTTAGGAACCCCGAATCGGTATAGTATACTCATAATGAAGTCCTTTGCTCATGCCACTGTTATGGTAGCAACGGGTTTTGCCTCAATCCACTTTGTAAATTTATCCATTGCGACAAACAAGTGTGTGAACCCTCCTGGCGCTTTTTTGAAAGGCCCGATCATGTCAAGCCCCATACTGCAAAGGCCCTCTTGGCAGAGATTGAGATTGTTTGAAGTTCTTGGGCTGGGAGATTTGTTTGTCTTGCATAGAACTGGCAACCCTTGTATATGTGAACTATGTCTTTAGCATCTGTTATTGCTATTGGCCAGAAAAATCCCTGCCTGTAAGTCTTTCCGACTAACGTATTGGATGCGGCATGGTTGCCACATATGCCTGAGTGGATCGATTGCAGAATTTGCTTGCCCTCGTCGGGTGTGACGCAATGCATGAGGACCCCGGATGCGCTTCTTCGGTACAGGTCTTCTCCGACTAGTAGGAAACATTTGCTTCGACGTTTGATTTGTTCGGCTTGACTGCGATCTTCTGGGAGTACGTCATCCAAGAGGAATTTGATAATTGGAGTCCGCCAATCTTGAGATATGATCAGTACTTCGTCTGTTGCCGAGGTAGGTTCAGCCCTCGACTGCTCTGGCACTGGTTTCTTCTTGACTGATGGCTCCGTTAGGTGTTCAACGAAAATCCCAGTCGGGACCATCTCTCTTGGATCCTATGTTAGCCAGTTTGTCTGCAGCATTGTTGTATTGTCGTAGGACGTGAGTTATTTCTAGCCCGTCGAACTTGTTTTCCAATTTTTGGACCTCCTGACAGTACGCCGCCATGGCATCGTCAAGACATGTCCAGTCTTTCATGACTTGGTTCACCATGAGTTGGGAATCCCCACGTATGACCAGTCGGCGGATGCCGAGTGATATAGCAATGCGGAGACCGTGGATGAGTGCCTCGTACTCGGCGACATTGTGGAAAGCCGAAAAGTGGATCTAGAGAACGTACTTGAGTTTTTCGCCAGTGGGTGACGTTATTACGACACCAGCCCCGGCGCCGCTGATCCGTAGGGAACCGTCGAAGTACATTGTGCAGTACTCTAGCTTGTCTGTTGTTGTTGTCGTCTGGACTTCTGTCCACTCAGCCACAAAGTTGGCTAGGGCTTGAGATTTGATTGCTGTCCATGGCTGGAAGGTGATATCGAATGCCATCAACTCGAGCGTCCATTTAGCGATTCGGCCAGTGGCCTCGCGATTGTGCAGGACGTCCCCAAGTGGATATGATGTGACCACCGTGATTGATGTAACCGAAAATAGTGCACCAGGTTTCGGACAGTGATGAGTAGGCCGTATAGCAGCTTCTGGACCTACGGATATCTCATCTTTGAGTCGGCTAGGACCTCGTTGACGAAGTAGACTGGCCATTGAATTTTTTGTATGTGGCCCGGCTCTGATCGCTCAACTACCAACACCGTCTGACTACCTGAGTAGTTGCCGCCAGATATAGCATTAATGACTCTTGAGGCATAGGTGACGCCAACACTGGTGGTGATGTGAGAAATTTCTTGAAGTCTTCGAAGGCTTATTGGGCTTCGGGAGTCTATTGAAAATTATTTGCTTTCTTCAGTAGTTTGAAAAAGAGCATGCCCCATTCGCCTAGTTGGGAGATGAATCGGCTAAGTGCGCCATGCAGCCTGTCAGCTTTTGGACGTCCTTCTGACTAGTCAGGGGTGCAATGTTCATGATTGCGTTGATTTTCTCTGGATTTGCCTCGATGCTGCGATGCGATACAATGAAACCGAGAAGCTTTCCGGATGGCACACCGAAGGCGCACTTTTTCGGGTTCAATTTCATCTTGAATCCTCGAAGATTTTGGAAGGTTTCCTCCAAGTCGGCGATGAGGTCTTCTTTGGACTTTGTCTTGATCACCACATCGTCGACATACGCCTCCACATTGCGCCCGATCTAAGTGTGTAAACACCGCTGAATTGCTCGTTGATACGTTGCTCTAGCGTTTTTCAAACCGAACGGTATGGTGATATAGCAATATGCGTCAAACGGCATAATGAAAGAAGTCTTTAGGCAGTCCTTCTCCTTCAGGCTTATTTGATGATATCTCGAGTAGCAGTCGAGAAAGCTGAGAAGTTCGCACCCCGCGGTTGAATCCACCACCTGATCTATTCTCGATAGACCAAATGGGTCTTTGGGGCACGCTTTATTCAAGTCGGTGTAGTCGACGCACATGCTCCATTTACCGTTCTTCTTTTGGACCAGTAGTGGGTTTGCCAGCCAATCCGGGTGGTAGACTTTATTGATGAACCTGGTTGCAAGGAGCTTTGTTATCTCCTCCCGAATAGCATCTTTATGGTCCTGTGCGAAGCGCCGTAGCCGTTGCTTGACTGGCTTGGCATCTGTCTTGATATTCAAGACGTGCTCGATCACCTCCCTAGATACCCCAGACATGTCGGAAGGTTTCCAAGTAAAGATATCCCTGTTGGCATGGAGGAAGGTGACGAGCGCGTCTTTCTATTTGGGGTCGAGTCCGGTCCTGACTAGAGCTGTCTTGGAGGGGTTGGAAGGGTCCAGAGGGATCTTCTTCGTGTCAGAGTCCGCTGAAATTCCTGACTTTGCTGCTTTTTTGGCCGGAACTTGCTCGTCCTCGACTTCGGTTGTGATGGCTTGCCGAATGTTGTTGCGTCCGACTGCCGCCTCTTAAGATTGAGCCAACTCGTAGCTCTCCTTGTCACAGGTGAAAGCTTGCTTGATGTCGCCGCGAAGGGAAAGAACTCCGGCTGGCCCAGGCATTTTGAGCATCATGTATGTGTAGTGCGGCTCCGCCATGAATTTGGCTAGCGCCGGCCGTCCGAGTATCGCGTGGTACGCGGTCTCGAAGTCGGTAACCTTGAAGCAGACGTTTTCTGTGCGGAAGTTATCTCGCATGCCGAAGGTGATCGGCAAGATTATCTGTCCGAGGGGTATTGAAGATAGGCTGAGGATTACTCCGTGGAAGGGCGTTGTACTTGGCCGCAGTTCTGAATGAGGAATCTTCATCTCGTCTAGGTCTTGGCGAACAGGATGTTGAGCGTGCTGCTTCCATCTATAAGGACCTTCTTTAGCTTGATATTTTTGACGACCGGGTCGAGGACGAGTGGATAGCGTCCTAGGTGTGAAACCCAATCGGGGTGATCTGCGCGGTCGAACGTGATAGGCGTCTCTGACCAACGCAAATATTGGGGGGTGTCTGCCGTAGAGACCGAGTTAACGTCTCGTGCTGTTAGCTTCTGCTTTCTCTTGGACTCGTATGTAGACGGCCCTCTGAAGATATGGTTGAGCTCAGCCTAGGGATCTTGGTAATCGTCAGCTGTGCCTGGATCTGGCTTGTCTTTGTCCTTGTCGGCGCCAGATGTTGAAGCCTGCTCGCAAGCAAACTTCTTAAGCATGAAGCAGTTCTTGGCCACGTGCCTGCCCTTGGGATGAAAGGGGCAGGGCCCATTCGTCACTTTCTGGTATTCGTTGTTTTTTTGGGAGTCGTGACTGTTGACACCGAAAATCACCGGCAGCGTTGAGAACGAGCCGATGATATGGTTCAGCGCACTAGACACGCGAAGGCCTAGGAGATCTGCTTAGCTCCAGTGCAGGTCCTAAATTTGAGGTTTGTAGGTGTGCCAGTCAATTTGACCCCGCAATTGACAAGGAGATAGAAAAAGTTAGATCATTGATCCAATCGGTCAACCAGTCGATATAGAATTCCTCCAGCCGATTGCCGATAATAACTTGTACATCGGCTAGAAGCCGATGATGCTATAAGCAAATAATAAGCCAGCCGACTACCCAAAAAACACTTGGACATCGGCTAAAAGCCGATGATAGAATAGATAGACAGAATAATAATCAAGACAATGCAGTCGGCTTTATCTATTGAAAGATAACTTATCGGCTAGGCACTCTGATAAAACATCGCATAAACACCCATCGGCTTAACAAGGATAAATCTATTATTATCAATCTAGTAGGTCAAACTTAACTGATGTAGCACAGATTAATAATGATAAAAGAACCTCGATGAGCCGATGGATCTAATGCAATCGTGATGGACTATATGATAACTTATCGGCTATACATCCCGATAAGACGCCTGCATAAAATCTATCAACCTAGCAGGAATAATTTATCACTAGCAGTTTAGTAGGTCGGACCCAACCGATGCAGCACAAACTGACGATAAATTACACCCAGTAAGCTGATAAATCTACGCACGCGTGATGTGATATATCCACTCGGTCTAAGAGATCAAACTTAACTATGCAGCCATAGACAGAATAGATACACCGTGGTAAGCTGACTACCATAGATCAGCTAGAATATCGACCTAACCGAGGAAGTCCTAGCCGATAAGGTAGTCGGGGTAACGAGACTTACCCTCTCGCAGGAGTTCGGACCTAACCGATGCAGCCCGACTCGAGAAGCAAGAACCCGTCGAAAAGGGTGGCGATGCGCCGAAGTTGTATTGATTTGTGAGATAATTTACATGGTCCCCGGGCATACGTATTTATACCCCGAGATTGATACAGTCCTGATCGGATACGAAACAGGAGTTTCCTAACTATAAAAGGAAAATTAACAAGCCCTGACCGGACACGAGATCAGGTTTTCCTAAAAATTATTAAAGCTACCTAATTTATAGATAAAATAGTTAATTGCCATGCTGTGGTCTTCACGATTCCTTTCTGAATTCGGCTTCTTCTGGATTAGCTTCTATCGGCTGATATAGCCTTTTTTCTTAACCGAGCATGATAACGAACCGTACCAAATTTTGGTGTTAACACCGACCGAGTACGCTCCACGTTGGCCACCACGTTCTTTGACTTCCGCTTGCGGCTGCTGGATCTGTTTTGTGCTGGCTCGTCATTAGGTTTCTGGTCCTTCTGCCGAGGCTCTTTCTTGTCGTCGAGGGCCTCAGCGACAGCGCCAGTCGAGTCGGCGTACTTGTTCGCCATGTCGAATAAAGTCTTAACAGAGTTGGGAGGCTTTCGAGTGAACTTGGCGATAAACGGGGTATCCTTGACTCCCTTACGGAAGGCGGCGATGACGACCTCATTCTTGATCATTGGGATCGAGTTACGCTTCTCGGAGAACCTTTTGATGAACTCGCGAAGAGATTCGTTTTTCCTCTGATGTAGCTAATAGAGATCATGCTCGGAGGATGGCCTCTCGCAAGTCCCTTGAAAATTAGCGATGAAGCATTCCCAGAGTTCCCCCCAGGAGCCGATTGACCGCTTTGGGAGCCCTGTCAGCCATGTCCTCGCCGAGTTGGCTAGGGCGACTGGGAGGTAGTTAGCCATGGCCTTGTGGTCGCCTCCGGCTGCTCGAATCGCCAGAGTGTAGACCGTGAGCCAGGACTCAGGATTGGTCTTGCCATCATATTTTTCGATTCCTGTAGACTTGAAGCCCGATGGCCACTCGACCTGTTGTAGCTCCTTGGTGAAGGCTGGTACGCCTTCATCTGTAAGGGGGCTCTGGCTCTGACTATGACGGTAGAACCGCTCGTGGTGGAGGCCAAAGCGTTCGTTCTCGTCCTCCAGTCAGCGGCGCTCGTCGTCTTCGCGTTGGCAACACCGTGCGTTGATATCTTGGCGGAGATCACGTTGCAAATAGCTTCGGAGATCTTGGTTGTTGCGGCGGTCGTACTAGGGACGCCGCTGATTGTTGTTGTTAGGGTTGCTGAGAGATATCTGGCATGATTCCACGTGCGGCTGACTAGAGCCAGCCGCCCGGCGTCGCGTCGATGCGGATGAGACCGCCGTTGGAGAACCCGACCGGTTAGTCGGTATAAGGGTGTCGCCCGACTGTTGGTGCTGCTGATATGCAGCAGCGGTAATTATGGCTTTGATTCTTGTGATAGTCGGGGTGGCCTGATGATCAGGCCTAAATTGGAGTGCATCCAGTAGGGTTGTAGCGGCCACGACGTTCTGCTGAGGCGTGACAAAGACATCGTGGTTGCCGACTCGAGTCTGGAGGATTTGTTGTTGAGCGGTTCGCCCAGCCCTGCATAGCTCGTCGTTGCGAGCATCGTGCTCGGCCTCCTGTTGTTGTTGTAGTCGGCGGGCCTCCTCTTCTGGCTGCTCGCGTAGTCGGCGCGCCTCTTGGGACGGAGTATCACCCTTGGACACCATGAAGATCTCGCGGGGGAGGAGGAAACTCGCCAGACTGGTACCCGAACTGTTGTTCCGGCTGTTGTCCGACTTGGAGTCAAAATCGAAGTAGTTGATGGGGGTGATGACGACTCCGACCTCCTAGATCCAATCTTGAACGGCTCTGGGCCATGTCCGAACTGAATCGTAGGGGATTAGGTTTGCCGCATGGGATGTAGATTGTAGATGCCTGCAGTGCTGCCGAGTCTGCATGGGAGATTGATGACCTCCCCCCTTCCTAGCCCGACCCTGGCTGGCTCGAGGACGATTCGAGTCGAATGCCGAAGGGGAGGGTTGTCCCGAGACCCGGACAAGTAGAAGATTGTCGTAGCAAATCGGTGACGGTTGCTACAGCGTCGTGTGGGCCGACTGGCATGGAGTTGGATGGTTCCTTGATAGATCGGATCAAGTCTGAGTCAGCCAAGGTGAGATTGCCGAACTTGTAGGCGACGAAGTCGAGGCTTCCAAACGTGATCGTGTCTCCGGGGGAGAATTTGCTGCCATCGACTCCGGTTGTCAAATCCATCGAGCTTGTTGAGGTTGATCTCGCCAAGGCCCCTACCTGGCGCGTCAACTGTTGATGTTTTACATCGGCAATATGAATATAGGGCTACTCGTCGGATCAAAACTCGGTGACTGCAAAGAAACATAAGGAGTTTATACTGGTTCAGGCCCTCGATGTGAGGTAATACCCTACCTTCAATTGTGGTGTATTTCCTTTGAGGATATATGGTGGCAGTTCTGATGAACTTCCATGATCTTGGTGATCTTGCCCTCATGGGGCACCCTGCCTCCTCTTACATAGTAGGGGACAGGGTTATAAAGTAGAAGTTCCAGTCGGACTACGACCAAGGGATCTTCTCCTAGAGATATAACGTACCCGACTAGAACTGTATTTTTCTTATCATACAAGGCTAAGTCTACCGAGTTCTATCATATCTCTAATTACATGGCTAGGCCCATCCTCTTTCCGAGTAGGCCATATGGTTGTCATAAGAAACCTGAGGCCCATGGCCTCCACAACTACATTCGGGCGCTGCACATCGTCGTCACCATTCTGTACTGCGCGTTGTAGGTATGGTGCATACTGCTCCGAGCATTCCTCCTAAACAGAATTGTCGGTACGTATTCATCATGATTTACGTGTTTGATTTATTAATGTATTGTTCCGTTATATATATGTCTAGATTGTATAAGATGGTTCTTCTAACTTATAGGGTTAATGTCATGATTTATTTATAAAATAAATTAAATCTACACGTGCTTATTTTTCTAACATTCCCCATCGATTTTGCTACATGTACGAAGGATAAGGGAAAAATATTATTCGACACACTAATGATAAATCCTATGAAGTTGCAATTACTTTTTTGATAATATGTACCAGCAATAATTTGGGAACGGGGGAAATGGGAAAGCGTCAAGTACTCTAAACTCTTAAATGCTATAATCTTGTCATCTATTTGTTGGCTTATCAACTATAGCTAAAATTTGTATTTTTTAAACTTAATTCTAGAGTTTATTTAGTATAGTATATTTTCTAGTCTTAGCTCTTAAAATCCTAATAAAATAAATATAAAATTTTAGCTCTGGTTTATTTATTTTTCTTGGCTTATCACCCATAGCTCAACTGGCCAGACACAAGTCCTTTCTTTTTAAGAATTCGCAAGAGAATTGTCGGTCTCTGGTGTATTTTAGCAGAATGAATTGAAAATTTGAAGGCTGCATTCCAAAATACAAAATAGAACGGGAGAAGAAATTAACATGCGACACACTCATAACAGTACTTCGATAAATTTAGGTTACTATAATATTTGGCAATTGAAAAATGTCATCTAAGTGCTCGTACGTACGTATCCTACCTACCACGCAGGGGCACCGTCGCACTGAACAGAAAAGAGATGCTGCCCGCTCTGCACCTATCGAGCACAAAGTTTCTCAATTTTCTAAGACCTGCACAAAGTTGGCGTCTTTCCTCTAGTGCCGTCAAAGCTAACATGCAAGGGAACACGACGTCGCACCAAAGCAACGCCAAGGTGGTGGTGGTGGTGTGTCTTCCGTCGTTCCGCCGGTGGCGACAAAAACCAACGAGACCAAGGCAGTGTCTGCCTAGAAGCTTATCAACAGCCTACGTAATGAAACAAAATATTAAAATTATTAGTGTATGATTATTAAGTATTAACTATTATAAATTTAAAAAATAAATTTATCTGAGTTTTTTTAAAAACTTATATATAGAAAATTTATAAAAAAGATATTTAAGAAATGTGCTTAAAAAACAGTGCTATATTAGTTTTAAAATATAGCTATTTGTAAGACTCAAGTTCGTCCTAAAATATAGCTATTTCTAGCTCATTTGATTCTATTGTTTATTATACTCCTATGAACCATTTTATATTTACCGACCACGTTACTCTTCTAAATCCTTCTTGTATTAATAGAGAGTAATATGATATTTTCATCATACCTTTTAATTTCTTGAAAATAAACTAGAAATAGTGATATTTTAGAACGGATGAACTAAGTAAAATATAGCTATTTCTAGCTCATTTGATTCTATTGTGTATTATACTCATATGAACCATTTTACATCCACCGACCATCTTATGGTATTTTCATCATACTTTTTAATCTCTTGAAAATAAACTTAGTGATATTTTAGAATGGATGAACTAGTAGTTAAACCGATAAACCGATTAGAACAGTACCAGGCGACGTGACCTCACCTTATCTCCCAACGAGACACCGGTTCTTTCCGCAGTCAAGTCGGAAAAGAGTCACGATTTACGCAGAGATCTTGACCGCGATCGGCCATGTGGAGATCCGACACAACACAAGGTCGAAAGGTTTCGTGAAAAAAAGGTTGCCGGGAAGAATCCGCGATCGGTTTGGCCCCTGCATCGACCGTGGGTTGGTTAGAGCTAACTAAGCTCCAGTCAACACACACGTCACAGAGCATCTTGAGTGCATGAAAGCGAAGGGAGAATTTAGGACGGGCTTGTGGAAGACCTGGCCCCGTACAGTTTTTGAGGCAGAGTAATCAGATTGTTGGCTTTTGGTCGTTTTGCGATACGATGGCATCTCCTTTTGCTACTCGTCATGCTTCGCTCTCGAGTATTTTATTTCGCCTATGTTTAAACCTTTTTGTATATGTGCCGTTGATAAATTCGTTCTCAATCCAAAATAGGTTCCTTTAGAGTTTTACACAGGAACCCTACAATTTGTAATTACCATAGCTGAGGTATTTTTTTTTTAAAATAGCATTGTTAGTTAATTCCTAACGTACACAAATTTTTGGCTTTTTAGATGGAAGGATTTTTGAAGGAAAACATAGTATTAAAAATCTCAGATTTGCTATTGATCAAATGTTTGATTTTTTGGATTCTGTCAAATAATAACATTGACTGTTGGATGGAACTTTGAGATTCAAGGTGGGGAAAGCAAGTTCTAAGTTGCACTTTTAACTTGTATGGTTGCCATTATCGATTTGTGTAATTTTAGTTATAAATTTATGCAATTATATCTAACGGTTTGTATTTTGGCCTTTGAATACAGAAAAAAATCGTTTGATATATTCACTTTTTTAAAACGTTTGACCGATAGATTTGTTATTAATCAAATGTTTGATTTTTTGGATTCTGTCAAACAACAACGCTTGCCATTGTATGAAACTTTAAGATTCGGGGTGGAGGAAGCGAGTTCCAAGTTGCACTTTCAACTTGTTGTAGTTGCTATTATCGATTGTGTAACTTTATTTATAAATTTGTGCAACTCAGTTATAAATATGTGCAACTCAGTTATAAATATGTGCAACTGTATCGAACGGTTCGTCTTTGGATACAGAAAAAATCGTTTGATGGATTTATTTTTTTTAAACATTTGATCAATAGATTTGCTATTGATCAAATGTTTGATTTTTTGGATCCTGTCAAGCAACAATACTGGCCATTGGATGGAATTTTGAGATTTGGAGTAAGGGAAACGGGTTTTAAGTTACACTTTTAACTTGTTGTAGTTGTTATTATCGATTTGTACAACTTTAGTTATAAATTTATACAAATCAGTTATAAAAATATGTAATTGTATCTAATGATTTATATCAATAAAGAAAAAAATCATTTGATAGATTTATTTTTTTAAATGTTTAACCAATAGTTAGTCCCTAAAATCCTATAGGAAGTTGTCCCATTCATCCTTTGGAACAATAATAAAGGAAAAAAAAGGATCTGTTTTCGTTGCCAGCAATTCAATGGGAAATTAAGCATCTTCTTTACGCCCCTTTATTTTCTCTCTCTATTTTTTGACAACACTTTTTTTCTTTCCTTTGCTAAATCCAAGGGAACCAAGCTAATATATATAAATAGCACCAGATGACCATAATTTTGAGCACATTTGAGAAATATCATTTTACTTCACACTTCATTAGCCAGGTCTCTTTATTCTACACATTGATATGTCCCAAACTCCATGTCTTTTATATTTTGAGATTGTTCTGTTTTACACATACATTTCTATTATATTACTACTAATACTGTCCAAAGCATGAAAAAATTTCTCTATTCCTGTGAGAATTAAAACTTGCTCTTAGTTTTTTTTTACCGCAGACCTTCCACTCAAACCACCCTTGAAATTTCTACGTGCCAAGCATGTACACGAAAGGAAGCCAAACCTATTTGTTTCCTATTTCTGGTTGGATGGACCCCAACCATCCATCGGCGATCCAACGGCCACAACGCACACTCCATACAAATCTACCGCGCCCACCAGCCACCAGATGACAAGACACACCGTGGCGAGTGCTGGTGCCGCATCCAAATCCAAATCCAGACCCAATCATGCGATGCAGCGGCGCTCGCGTCCCCAACGCCCAACCCAACCACCGGTGCACTACACTGCTACTACTCAAAGGCTGCAGGACCCAACACATAGCTACACGGCTCAGAGATGCCTGGGTCCAGCCCTCCCAGTCCCAGCGCATGTGCAGACGCTCAGGTTCAGGCTCAGGCTCAGAACACACCCAAATACCCAATGGCCATGGATAGATTCATGGATACTAGATAATGAAAGCGCTTAGCTGTTGCAAGTGGCAGACAGGGAGGGGCTAGTCAATGGCGACCGCTTTGCACGCAGCGGAAAAGCGGTTTTTTCTCACACTACTGGACTAGTACTACCACTGGCCGGGACCCAAAAGCTGCTGGATTTGGGAGGCGTGGTTGTCGAGCTAGTAGCTAGCTTAGCTGCCCGGTTAATTGATCTACTAGTACTACCAGCTACTACTAGGTGTAGATGTTGTAGTGTTCGTCTTTGTCCCGGCCATGAACCAGCGCTACTTGGTTGATACGAGTACTATAGTAATCATAACAACAATATAATTAAGCCGAAAAAATCATGGATTTGCCTGTCTGTAACTGGAAGTAACTAAGGATTTGTCAATCATCGCTTCAGGCTGCAGGAAGGGGCCAACTGAAATGAGATTCTACGTGGATTGCTGACACGTATCCCAGCTGTTTGATTGCATCTAGTAGCACTCTAGCATAACAAACACTTCGTCAAAGGAGAATTATTCGGCCCCGTACAGCTGGTCACAGCAACGGTGCTGTACGGTTGCGGAGCACGGCCGTTTGGGCCTGCCACGACAAACCCCGAAACGTACTGTACAGACCACAACTTTCAAGCGGTTGAGAAATACCACGACTAGCAAGTAATGGCAAATCACAAACGGCAAGACAGGGTGTCATGGCAGAAAAAGGCTAGAATGAAATTGAACAAGAATGTAATGCAATGCCTGCACCATTCACAGTATCAGAGACAACTGGGGTAAGCTCGCCCTCACCACCAGTCACATTTTTATTCAACCATTAACAGCTCCAACAGATAAATAGTGCTCAATGTACCCTCCAAATGAGTGAAGATTCAGTAAAACTTTTCTACTTGTGCAATATATAATGGATCAACAATGCTTGACTTGGATGGCATTTTGTAAACCAAGCCATGTGAATCTACCAAGTTGGCAGTGTGCATCAATAACTTATTTGCAAGGAAATGAAGGAATGATGAAGCTGAATGTTGAAGGAAGACCTTACATGTAGCAAAAAACAAGCAGATGTTGACAGGGGAAAGAACTATAGCTGCACTGCACAACATCATCATCATCCAGGGAAAAGGAATTTAGCGCACACATGAAGCAAACCCAAGAGATTTACATATACTCCTCCCTAATCTATCTGATGTAACTTAAACATGCTATTATTTGTTGTCCACATCACATAACAGCACCAAGCATGAAAGAACTTCATCACTATTACACAAGAAAGCTTGAAAAACTCTCAACTCACTCACTAGCTAACTAGGCATACCAGAAGTTCTCTTCGGCTGGAATCAAAAGCCAACCCCGGTGGCATTGAGTGGCCTATGCCGGTCCTTCCAGAAGCAGGCATCGGGCGCCAGCCGTGCCGATGATCGCATTGGCTCTGATTTGCAGCGCTTCAGAACAAACGGTGCATAAGTTGCAGCACCAGTAACCAGCGGCAGCTCTATCTTCAGCTTCTGCTCCACAGCTTCTTTGGGTGGTGGTTGCTGCACAACCGGAGGTGGCATAGATGCCGAGTTCACCAATGCGGGCACTTCACTCTCCTCTGTGTTCTTAGCATCACTGGTTCCTTCAGCATTGTCTGTATCCTTGAGCTCCTCCGATGCAGTGGCATTGCAACCAGCCTTTTGTTGGCGCCGGTTGCGGCGGTTCTGGCCCTGGTAGGACTTCCAGTGGACAAAGTCCGTGCTGCAAACCCATGTCTCCTTGGAGACCTCCATAGAGAGCTTAGGCTCATACATCATCAAGAGGAGGCAATCTGGCAATTCACCACTTTTCTTTCTCCTCTGCTTCTGTTCTACCACATCTTGTGCCTCAACACCTCCGACTTCTACCTTCTCACCTTTCTCATCAACTTCTGTCTCTTGTGTTGTTACTTCTTCCTCTCCATCCAACGTTGCTTCTTCCTTTCCGTCATCATGAGATTCTTGAGCTTCCTCTGCACTGTTTGGTGCAGCACGAACAACACAATCTTTTTCCGACTCTGGCTCAGATGAAATTTTCTGGCCCTTTCGGGATCCCATCAGCACCTTAGGCTCTGCAACAAGATGTTCCTGCTCAATAGAGAAGCTCCACCTGCGGCCATCCCTGTCAATGGAGAAACTAGCTCTCCTTGAGTCCTTCAAGCTCGAGAAGCTTGACCGACGTGCCTCTATCTCAGCTGAGAAGCTGTGCCGCCGCCCAACCCTGTCACTGCCTGATGAGGCCCGGCTACTGCTACCTACACGTCTCCTGCTGCTCAACCGTCGCAATTTCCGGTCCTCTTTCAGTGCTGTCGATGGGGAGCAACAACTGCTTGACCTCCTGCCCTTCATCTCTTCCACCTCTTTCTCAGGTCTTGGAACAGAAACTTCCTCAGCTTCCGCCACAGCCTCTACCATCTCTGGCAATTGGATTTCCCTCTCAACAGCTTCTATTGACAAAGCAACCTCCAAAACTGAGTCCTTCCGAACAATTGACACTTCCTCTGGTTCAACCTTCTCGTCATCCCCTCCGCACCCACCACCATTGTTCACTTCTTCACCAAAATCTCCGCACTCAGAGGTCTCCACTGCTTCCGTCTCCACTGGATCTACTTCACCAGCTTCGGAACCACCATCTTCAGCACCATTGCACTCACGGCATTCAGCTTCCTTGATGGAAACTTCTGAATCACGAGCTTGTTCTTCACACTCCTTATCTGTCTCGGCGTCACCTTCATCTTCCTCATCCTCTTCCTCTTGTTCCTCGTCTTCGTCATCCTTAACATTGCTAACCTGACTGACATTTGCCGCTGCTGGGGAGCCCCAGAAGCGAGTGGCGAGTGCCGCCATACGGACAGGGTCTGACCTGCAGCGCATCAGCAGCAGCGCGTTCCTTGGCGGGATGCAGACGCTGACCCTCCCTTCCTCCTCCTTCCCAACCACCAAGATCTCGTCCTTCTTCTCCACCTCCACCTCCCCTACCACCACCGTGCTCTCCTCCTCCTCCACGTCCCACCCTTGCATCACGAGACCGACCTCTGAAGCCTTGACATCCTCGGCCGGCACAACGACCGCTCCCTTGCCGACCTCGTCGTCTTCCTCCTCCTGGATCGCCAAGAGGCATCTGGCCACGGCGGCTCCGCACAGCCAACTGCCGCTGGCAGGCGGGCGCCGACGCTTCTTGTCACCGGCGGCGCCGGCGGAGAGAGAGCCGCGCTCGCCGCCGCCGCCGCGAGACGGCGAGCAAAGCGAGCGACCGCCGCAGGAGCCGAATGTCTTGAGCGCCTCGCAGATGTTCACCGGGATCTGGTACACCCATCCCTGGTTCTTCCCCGCAGGGCCGTCCCGGTCGTCCCCGGCGCGGCGGAAGCTCGCCTCCGCGCTGCCACCGCCACCGCCGCCGACGCCCCCGCGCCTGGACCTCGAGCGCAGCGCGGCGGCGGAGGCGTGCTTGGGCTTCCTCTTGCCGCCTTTGACGCGGACCTGGCCGATGCAGGTGACCTTGGGCGACGAGGGCTCGGCGGGCTCGAACCCGCCCCGGCCGCGGCGGCCGCCGGAGGAGCCCGACGGGAACATTGGAGACTGCCCACCCTTCAGGCTCCCGCTGTTGCGGAGGCGACGGCTGAGGGACGGGTGGAGCGGCGGAGCAGGCGCGCTGTCAGCCCCAGCAGCGGCACCGGCTCCACCGGCGCCGGCGCCGCCGCGGCCGGGGCTGAGAAGCTTGGAGGAGCTGGAAGGGCGCAGGGTGGCGGGCGCGCCGGAGGAGGCGGAGGCGGTGGAGGGTCGGGAGGTGAAGCAGATGAAGAGCTCGGTGCCACCGCCGCCGCCGCCGCCGCCGCCGACCCGATCCAAGTGCTTCTTGCGGCGCATGAGGGGGGAGGGGTGTCTGAGGCGTGTGACCTCGCTGGTTTTTTCTTTTCTCGGTATTTATGAGGTGAGGATGCTGCTGCTGGCTGTGGGCTGTGGTAGCGTGCTAGATGCGGTGGAGGGGAATAAAGTAGGGTTCGTTGGTGGTGGCGCTGGCGATGGACTGGTGTGGAGAGAGAGGCAAGGTGTTGTGTGCGGGAGCCGGGAGGGTGATGGAAGATGGATGGAGGATGGTGGTGGTCTCGGGTGGAGATGGGCCATGGAGGGGACTGTGGTCTGTGGAGGCAGGAGCAGCGCCCGCGCCTATAGGTGGCCAAACGGGTGGACCGGGCCGGCACGGATCGAGGCACGGTCCGGCACGGCCCGCTACGGCACGGCCCGTGTAGGCACGGTTCCTGTAGCGGGCCGTGCCGTGCCGGCCCGCGTGCCTCCCCCCCGGCCCAGGCACGGCACGTCGGGGTCGTGGGCCGTGCCGTGCCGGCACGGCCCGTCGGCAGCCCACCGTGCCCGGGCCGGCCCGGTCCGCCGACGCCTGCCGCCGCGCGTCCGGCATCCCCGGCCTCCGCCGCCTGCCACCGCCCTCCGCCGCCGCCTCCCCGCCTGCGCCGCCCCCTCCGCCGCCGCCTCCCGCGCGCGCCTCCCCGGCCTCTGTCGCCTGCCGCCGCCGCCTCCCCGCATGCGCGCCGCCCCCTCCGCCGCCTGCCGCCGCCTCGGCCTCCCGCCGCCTCGGCCTCCTCGGCTCCTCCGCCTCGTCCCGCCGCCTCGGCCTCCTCCGCCCCCTCCGCCGCCGCCTCCCGCGCGCGCCTCCCCGGCCTCCGCCGCCTGCCGCCGCCCTCCGCCGCCGCTTCCCCGCCTGCGCGCCGCCCCCCGAGGCCGCCCTCCGCCGCCTCCCCGCCTGCGCCGAGTCCAGACCGGACTGAGTCACTCTCACTTAGTAAGTGAGAGTGACTGAGTCTGAGAGAGATGAGTAAAAAAAGAAAAAAAGAGACTTAAAAAATTTTAAAAAATTAGAGGAGTGGTAAAAAAATATTAAAAAAATGTAAAAACATTATGTAAGATGAGTAAAAAAATATGAGGGTATTTTTTGATGATATTAGAGGAGGAAATTTTTATATGTTTAAACAAGCAAAATATAAGAACATATATAGTTATGCAATTTAATTTCTACATAGATATAGAGAAAAATTGCGCAATGACCTTTATTGATTTTGATATTACACAGCTGCCTCATTAAAAACTCTGTCATGTAAAAACTCAATTTTGAGAAAACCATGACAAAGAAAAAAGAGTACAGCTAAAGGTCAATACTTAAAAATAAAAAAGATTACTCTAGTTCCTCATTTTGTAGGTAAAGATTTTCGAACTGCTCAGCCAAATCTTGGTTCTCCGTGGTGTGTTGGGCACGTTCCTTAGCTAGCTCCCAGTCTTTAACCGCAAGTAGCATTTCTACCACCTCGCTGCGGAGATTTCTTCTTCTCTTCTCAATAATTCTTCCGCAAAGACTGAAGGCCGATTCGGATGATACCGTAGACACAGGCACCGTGAACACATCCCGTGCTAGCTTTGAGAGCACGGGATATTGGGTCTTGTGATCATTCCACCATTGAAGAACGTTGAGATCTTCCTGGTTGATCGAGTCGCTGTCCAAGT
The DNA here is from genome assembly GCA_003991445.1 of Oryza meyeriana var. granulata. NCBI lineage: Eukaryota > Viridiplantae > Streptophyta > Magnoliopsida > Poales > Poaceae > Oryza > Oryza meyeriana. The sequence continues at coordinate 126,213 of RYFJ01001651.1, forward strand.
AGGTGGACAGCTCAAGAGCTTCAAGTGAAGCGTGTGCAGGACTTGCTGCGGCCGAACTTCCACCACCGGTGCTCGAAGAAGAAGAGGAACCACCCCAAATTCGGCCCCACTGCAATTTCTTCTTACCTGGGACAGGGACGGGTGAGGCTCTTTGCACGCGAACTCCCTGAAACTTAGTTTCATACTTTCGAAATACTTCATACAATTTTGTCTTACAATCAGAATAGTAGTTAGTGTAATCAATATTCATTGTATCCCCAATAAGATTTAAAATATTTAGAAACCTCCGTATTTTACCCCTAGGATCAAGAATAAATGCAAAAGCATACAAGTATGGAATGTTCCTCCAGTATTTAAGATATTTTTGTTTCATGTTATATACTGCAAATCCTAATAGTTGGTCATCTTCATATTCTTTTAATAAAGTGGCAATCTCAAAAATTTTATGCAAAATTAAATTAGCAGTTGGATAGTAAACACCAGACAAAGTAACAGTTGCATCATAAAATGTTTCAAGAAAAGTAATAAAACCTTTCTACAACATGCCAAGACTGTTCTGTCAGTAGCGGTGCCCGTCACTGTAACAACATTCTTGGACTGCAAGAAAACAGTTAGCATATCTTTGTAAGGCAAGACATGTTTCAACATTAAATAAGTCGAGTTCTACCGATGGTCCGCATCCGTTTGGAACTTGCGTGGTTGCTTGTCCGAAGCGATGCAGAATCGCTTGAAGGTCGCAAGTCGAGGATTAGAACCATTCAGCCATGTTATGGCTTCACGGATAGAATCGAGATATACAGTTACTCTTTTAAAACCAGATTTAACTATAAGATTAATAATATGGCAAGCACAACGTTGATGTAAAAGAAATGATTCAGCATAAACATTGAATAAAGGCTGCAAAATTTCCATTGCTCTGGAATTTGCAGCTGCATTATCTAGAGTTACTGCAAATATTTTATTTGTGATGCCAAAATCCTCACAAACTCTAGAAATTCGTTCAGCAATATTTTCTGCATTATGTGAAACATCAATTAATTTTAAAGCTATTACTCTTTTTTGTAGTTCCCATTCATCATCAACATAATGAGCAACTACACTAATATAGTCTTCCTTAGCCCTACCACTCCAAATATCAGATGTGATACTAATAGAAAATGTGCAAGTAGCAAATAATTGTTTAATATTATCCCGGCCTTGGTTGTAAACATTCACCAAGTCCCGGGTTGTAGTTTGTCTACTAACAGCTTGAAACCTAGGATTATGAGCAGTTTTAATGTAAGTCTCAAATGCAGGAGACTCACCAAAATTTAGGGGTAGATCCTGTCTAGCAATTAAACGGGTAAGGGAATCTCGTGCTACCTGAGCATCATACTCCCATTGTGGGAGCCATGGGCCCCGGGTACCTCACTACAAGCACATGGGCCACTCGGATAGAGGATGGGCCAGATCATGTAATTAGAGATAAGATAGCACCCGGCAGGCTGTGCCTTGTACAATAAGGAAACATAGCCTTAGTCGGATAGGATTCTATCTCTAATAAGGAAATCCCTTGGTCGTATCCGACTGGGATCCTTACCATGTACCCCTGTCCCCTAGTATATAAAGGGAGGCAGGGCGCCCCATGAGGGCAACCCGAGATCATTGATCACAAATCCACCTCAGAGGAATAACGCCTCAACTGGACGTAGGGTATTACCTCACCTTGAGGGCCTGAACCAGTATAATTCCCTCGTGTTCCTCTGCAATCCACCGAATTCCAGTTCGCCGAGTACCCCCATAGTATTATTGCCGGTGCAAAGCATCGACAGTTGGCGCGCCAGGTAGGGGACCGGCGAGTTCTTCATCAACAGATTCGATGGATCCCATCAACGGAGTCAGGAGCGACAAGTTCTCCAACGGAGACACCATCACCTTCGGGAGCCTTGATTTCGTCGCCGATCAACTCGGCAACCTTTCTTTGGCTGAGGCAGATCCGATCTTGCCAGCCGAGGAGCCAGCCGGCGTTGCGCCAGTCGGCCCCAGGGACGTCACCATCTCCTTCGACGATCTACTACGACAGTCCCTCATATCGCCGGACATCGGGACAACTCTCTCCTTCGGCGTCCGACTCGCGCTAGGCCTTGAGCCAGCGCGGGTTAGGCCAAGAGGGGGAGAGATCGTCAATCTCCCGCACGGATTCGGCGACGCTGTGCATCTACAACCCGCGCAGCAGACCCAACCTCCAGCGATTCAGTTTGGACACGGTCACGAACCGTTTCAGATTGGATCTAGGGAGGTCGGAGTCGTCCTAACTCCGATAAACTACTCGGAGTCCGACACTAAGTCGGATGGTGGTTCGAGCAACAACTCGGACTCCACCTTGGCAAGCTTCCTCCTCCCCCGCGAGATCTTCATGGCTTCAACGCCACCTTCCGAGGTGCGCCGACTACAAGAGGAGCAGCATGAGGAGGCGCGCCGAGTACAACAACAAGAGGAGGCCAACCGACAAGCTCGCAATGACGGGCTTCGACAAGCTGGGCGAGCTGCCCAGCAGCAGATCCTCCGAACCAAAGTCGGCGACCACGATGTCTTCGTCACGCCACAACAGAACGTCATGGCCGCCGCAACTCTGCTGGACACGCTCCAGTTTGGGCCGGACCATCAGGCCACACCAACCATCGCCAAGATCAAGGCGATGATTACTGCTGCCGCCTGCCAGCAGCAAGAACAGTCAGGCAACACTCACATACCGACCCGTCGAACGGGCTCTCCAGCGGCGGAGTCATCTGCATCTGCACGACGACGGGCAGCCGGCTCCACCCGGCAGCATGAAGAATCCCGCCAAACAACACTCGGCAATACCAACTACGACAACCGGCGGCGTCACCAATACGACCGCCGACCCAATCAAGACCTCCGATTGCGGTTACAACGCGATCTCCGCCACACCCTAAGGGCCCGGCGCGAAGAACGCGAAGAAGACAAACGCCGCCGGCTGGAGGATGAACACGAGCGCTTCGGTCTCCATTACGAGTGGCTACACCGCCAAAACCGAAGCCCGAGTCCTCAAGATAATGAAGGCATCCCAGCCTTTACTCGGGAGTTACAGGATGTCCGATGGCCAGTCAGCTTTAAGCCTACCGGAATTGAAAAGTACGACAGCAAGACCAACCCAGAGTCCTGGCTCACCGTTTACTCCTAGCAGTTCAAGCTGCTGGGGCGACAGCAGAGCCATGGCTAACTACCTCCCAGTCGCGTTATCCGACACGGCGAGGACATGGCTGACAGGCCTCCCAAGGCGGTCGATCGGTTCCTGGGGACAACTCAAGGGAGCGGTTCATCGCTAACTTCCAGGGGACCTACGAGAGACCGGCTTCCGAGCACGACCTCTACAACTGAATCAGAAAAAGAACGAGTCTCTACGGAATTCATCAAAAGGTTTTCCGAGAAGCGCAATCAAATCCGAGCATCAAAGACGAGGTCGTCATCGCCGCCTTTCGCAAGGAGTAAAGGACGCCCCGCTCATCGCGAAGTTCACTCGAAAGCCACCATCCACTGTCCGGACTCTCTTCGACATGGCCAACAAATACGCCGACTCAGCTGAAGCCGTTGCAAGAGGCCTTCGACGAGAAGAAGGAGCCCCGACAAAAAGACAACAGGGCAAAAGCCGACAACGAGCCGCCTCAGAACAAGCCTGGCAGCCGCAAGCGGAAGTCAGACAACGAGGTGGCTAACATGGAGCGCAGTCGGTCACGTCCCCAGCGGAACAACGACTACCAGAAAGTCATGAGCGGGCCTTGCCCCTTTCACCCCAAGGGCCGGCACGCGGCCAAAGACTGCCACATGCTCAAGAAGTTTGCCTCCGAGCAGGCTTCATCATCTGGCGCCGACAAGGACAAGGACAAGCCAGACTCGGGTCCGGCTGACGACTTCCAGGACCCCCAAGCCGAACTCAATCACATCTTCGGGGGCCACTCGCGTACGAATCCAAGCGTAAGCAGAAGCTATCAGCCCGGGCATATTAACGCGGTCTCCACAACGGATACCCCCAATACCTGCGCTGGTCAGAGATGGCTATCACCTTCAACCGCGCGGATCACCCAGATCGGGTTTCCCACCCGGGACGATACCCACTCGTCCTAGACCCGGTCGTCAAAAAATATTAGGCTGAAGAAAACCCTCATCGACGGAGGCAGTGCGCTCAACATCCTGTTCGCCAAGACTTTGGACGAGATGAGAATTCCTCGTTCAGAACTACGGCGAGCACCCCGCCCCTTCCATGGGATAATCCCCGGCTTGTCATCAACCCCACTCGGGCAGATAACCTTGCCGGTGACCTTCGGCACGCGGGACAACTTCCGCACAGAAAAATCTCCTTCGAGGTCGCGACTTCGAGACCGCGTATCACGCGATACTCGGACGACCGGCCCTCGCCAAATTCATGGCGATACCGCACTACACATACATGGTGCTGAAGATGCCCGGGCCAGCAGGAGTCCTCTCCCTCCGCAGCGACGCTAAGCAAGCCTTCACCTGCGACAAGGAGAGTCTTGCGAGCTGGCTCAAACACAAGAAGCGGCAGTCGGGCGCGACAGCATCCGGCAAGCCGCTACATCTGAAGTCGATCAAGATCCAGTTCCGGCGAAAAAAGCAGCGAAGTCGGGATTTCAGCGGACTCTGACACGAAGAAGCATCCCCCTGGACCCTCCGACCCCTCCAAGACTGCCTTAGTCGGGACCGGACTCGACCCCAAATAGGAAGACGCGCTCGTCACCTTCCTCCAAGCCAACAAAGATATCTTCGCGTGGAAACCGTCCGACATGCGGGCGTACCAAGGGAGGTGATCGAGCACGCCCTACACGTAAAGCCAGACGCCAAGCCGGTCAAACAACGGCTGCGGCGCTTCGCTCAAGACCGCAAAGGATGCTATCCGGGAGGAAATCACCAAGCTCCTCGCAGCCGGCTTCATCAAGGAAGTCTACCACCCGGACTGGCTGGCCAACCCAGTCCTGGTCCGGAAGAAAAAAACGGTAAATGGCGCATGTGCGTCGACTACACCGACCTCAACCAAAGCGTGCCCCAAGGACCCATTTGGTCTTCCCAGGATAGATCAGGTGGTTGACTCCACGGCGGGGTGCGACCTACTCAGTTTCTCGGCTGTTATTCGGGATATCATCAAATTAGCTTGAGGGAACAAGACTGTTTAAAGACATCTTTCATCACGCCGTTGGAGCGTATTGCTATATCACAATGCCGTTCGGTCTGAAAAAACGCAGGCGCAACCTACCAAAGGGCTATTCAGCGGTGTCTGCACACTCAGATCGGGCGCAACGTGGAAGCCTACGTCGACGATGTGGTGATCAAGTCTAAATCCAGACAAGACCTCATTGCCGACTTGGAAGAAACCTTCCAAAACCTTCGAAGATTCAAGATGAAGTTGAACCCGGACAAGTGCACCTTCGGGGTGCCGTCTGGGAAGTTACTCGGCTTCATCGTCTCGCACCGCGGCATCGAGGCTAACCCGGAGAAAGTCAACGCCATCAAGAACATGGCGCCCCCCGACCAACCTCAAAGACATCCAGAAGCTGACAGGCTGCATGGCGGCACTCAGTCGGTTTATCTCCCGACTGGGCGAACGGGGCATGCCCTTCTTCAAGCTCCTCAAAAAGGCGGACACCTTTCAGTGGACCCCGGAAGCCCAGCAAGCCTTCGAAGACTTCAAAAAATTCCTCACATCACCCCCCGTGCTAGCGTCACCCCTGCCCCAGGAACCACTAATGCTTTATCTGGCGGCAACAACACAGGTAGTCAGCACGGTGCTGGTAGTGGAGCGATCCGAACAGGGTCATCTTCAAAAAATACAACGGCCAATCTACTTCGTCAGCGAGGTCCTTGCCGACTCCAAAACAAGATACCCGCAGGTCCAGAAGCTGCTATACGGCCTACTCATCACAGTCCGAAAGCTGGTGCACTACTTTCAAGCACATCAAGTCACGGTGGTCACAGCGTTTCCACTCGGGGATGTCCTTCATAATCGCGAGGCCACCGGCCGGATCGCTAAATGGGCACTCGAGTTGATGGCGTTTGACATCACCTTTCAGCCACGGACAGCTATCAAATCTCAACCTCTAGCCGACTTCGTGGCCGAGTGGACAGAAGTTCAACTCCCAACACCAACAACAAAGCTAGAGTACTGGACAATGTACTTTGACGGTTCCCTACGGATCGGCGGTGCCGGGGCTGGAGTCATACTGACGTCCCCTACTGGCGAAAAGTTGAAGTACGTACTACAAATCCACTTCCCGGCTTCCCACAACGTCGCCGAGTACGAGGCTCTTGTTCACGGGCTCCGCATCGCCATATCACTCGGCATACGTCGACTGGTTGTGCGCGGAGACTCCCAACTCGTGGTCAACCAAGTCATGAAAGACTGGACCTGTCTCGACGACACAATGGCGGCATACTGTCAGGAGGTCCGCAAGTTGGAAAACAAGTTCGACGGGCTGGAATTCACACACGTCCTGCGTCAATACAACGACGCGGCCGATGAGCTGGCAAACATGGGATCCAAGCGAGAAGCGGTTCCGACTGGAATCTTTGTCGAGCAACTTATGGAGCCATCAGTCAAGAAGAAACCGGCACAAGAGCAGTCGGGAGGCGAGCCTACCCCGACCACCGACGAAGTGCTGCACATATGTCAAGACTGGAGGGGTCCTGTTCTCAAATTCCTCCTGGACGATGAACTCCCAGAAGATCGCAATCAAGCCGAGCAAATCAAGCGTCGAAGCAAAAGCTTCCTGCTAGTCGGAGAAGACCTGTACCGAAGGAGCGCATCCGGTGTCCTCATGCGCTGTGTCACCACCGAGGAAGGCAAGCAGATCCTGCATTTAATCCACTCGGGCATATGTGGCAACCACGCTGCATCCAGGACGTTAGTCGGAAAAGCTTACCGGCAGGGATTCTTCTGGCCCACCGCAGTCACAGACGCCAAAGATATCGTTCGCAAGTGCGAGGGTTGCCAGTTCTTCGCAAGACAGACAAATCTTCCCGCCCAGGAACTCCAGACTATCCCTATCTCTTGGCCATTCGCAGTATGGGGGCTCGACATGGTCAGGCCATTCAAGAAAGCGCCAGGAGGGTTCACACATTTATTCGTCGCAGTGGATAAATTCACCAAGTGGATTGAGGCTAAACCTGTCGCAACAATCACAGCGGCACGAGCAAAGGACTTCATCTTGAGTATACTATACCGGTTTGGGGTCCCTAACCGCATCATAACCGACAACGGCACTCAGTTCGCGGCAGGCCTATTCCAAGATTTCTGCGACGACTTCGGCATCAAGATCTGCTACGCGTCTGTGGCACACCCACGGAGCAACGGGCAGGTTGAGCGAGCCAACGGCATGGTCTTACAAGGCATCAAGGCCAGAATATACGACCGACTACAACCATATGCGGGTCGGTGGGTACAAGAACTACCATCCGTTCTCTGGTCTCTCAGAACCACGGTTAGTCGGGCAACAGGGCAATCCCCTTTCTTCCTGGTCTACGGTACTGAGGCCATGCTACCGACCGAGATACAGTTCGGCTCTCCGCGAGTCCGGGCCTACTCCGAAGACGATTCCAACAGCACCCGACTGATCGAATTAGATCAGCTGGAAGAAGCAAGAGACGCCGCAACAATCCAGTCGGCACGGTATCTTCAAGGCCTGCGTCGCTACCACAATCGCAATGTCCGTGGCCGCGCCTTTTTGGTCGGGGATCTCGTTCTAAGGAAGATACAAACCACCAAGGACAGGCATAAACTATCCCCCATCTGGGAAGGGCCGTTCATTATAGCCGAGGTCACGCGGCCAGGCGCCTACCGACTGAAGACCAAAGACGGCGTCCTCATCACCAACTCATGGAATATAGAACAGCTACGTCCTTTCTATACCTGAGTCTTACTTTTTCCATGTGTACAGTTTTTCCTGACTCACTACGCCGCTTGTTCCAATCGAGTAGTGAGTCGGGGGCTGCATGTATATATGTGTTCTGTCAATAACATACAAGCTTATCACACCTCGGTTATGAAGCCTTGCCACGACTGATGCGTTCGCCCGAGTATAGCATCTTCCTCTGAACGATTTTTATCAAGTTCTATCGAACTAACTCGGTGCATGCTACATGGTCGGGTAAAGCTAATGACAACCGAATCATAAGTTTGGCGGCACAACACATATATTCACACATGATCGTATATGAAAGCATATGTATACACCGACTACAAAATATATTGCCTTTACAGACCCAGGTCTCGGGTAATCGCTTCAGCAGTCGGCTTCGCCTGTGAGATCAGCTCCAGCGCTTCCTCGGGCGTCGTCTCCTCGGAAAATCCCTCCCCGATGGCCTCAATGTCCGCCCTCGGGTAGATGGACTTGGTCATTGCTAGGGTCTGGGCTACGCCGACGGCAACCCGCTCGTCTGAGTACCTTTTCAGGGCACTCGGCGCGTCCTCGAGACGCCCCATTACTTGAGGAATTCTGCTACAGCTGGTCCCCACTGGGCGGGGATCCACAAGGTCAAGGAGCCCCTTCACGGACCCGACGAGGGCCTCCCGTGACTCCCTGATTGACCTTATCTCCTCCGTGTAGAACCGGTACTGGGCCTGGACGTTGGCTCTCATGCCTGCCCAGATCGGCCGGCAAGTAAGCTTGTCAGGATCGGCTACACACAGGGTGAATAATGTATTGGCTGAGATCACAGTCGGGTTGAGGACTTACTTTCGTAGTCGGCCTCCCACCCGGCCACGGTCTTCTCCAGTTCGGCCTTCTCCTTACCGAGCTCGACGACGGCCTTCTCCAACTCGGACTTCTCCCGGTCAAGCTCGGTGTTGGCCTTTGTCAGGTCGGCCTTGACCCGTTCAAGCTCGGCCTTGGCTTCTTCGGCCTCCTTCAGCTGCGACTCCCTCTCCGCTTCGAGGTCTGCACCACAGATTAGCCAAGAGCTCAATCACGCAGTCATGACACCACCAAGCAGTCGGATCGACGTAGCTGGATGATTACACCAACGGTCCAGTCGGGGAGATATGCTCGAGGATTTTTACCTCTGATCTTCTCGGCTAGGGCCCATGTCTCAGCCCTGAGCTGATCAGCGCCGCTCTTCAGCCAGGCCTCCCTCCTCGTGTGACGCGCCTCCATCTCGGCCTTCAATGCCCGGAGTTGTTGTAATTCCGCGAGGTGGGGAGCCATCTCAACCAGGATCTCTGTCATCGCCTCGTTGCGGTCGACGAGCTTCTGCTCAGGACAAGGAACAAACCGACGACAGAGTCAAACATCAAGACAAGAAGATTGCTGGAGCTTCACTACAAGAATCATACCGCGACCCCTTGGGACCCGTTGATGGCGGCACGAAGCAGGCTCTCGCGCTCTCTCCTTGCGACGACTTCATCGAGCCTGAAGCTTTTCATAGTGCCGTCGCGAGTGGTCCACGAGAAGGTCCGGGGCATGACACGTGGGGGAGCTTCGATCCGAGGCAAATGTGGGATCTCCGGTGGCGGCGGCAACGGCGACGATGGCGATGACGATAACCATGATGGCGACGGGGTCCTGGCCTCGGCATCGCCTTCCCCTACAACATTGGGGACCGGCTCGGGGGATCCGTCCCCCGCTTCCGTGACGTGTGGTGCCTCGGGGCTGGGGCCTCAGTTTCAACAGCCACCTCTCGGTCGAGTGGCGGTAGTGGCCCTGTAGTCGGAGCCACCTCGGTTTCAGCGACCGGGCTGGCCGCCGGCTCAGCAGGTGTGTTCGCTCTGCTGACTCGGCTGGGGCGGACTCATCAAGCAGAGCAGATGGGTCGACCTTTTTGAGGTCGATATCGGCCCGCTTCCTGCACAACGAAGCAAGACATCAGGACTGTATTTTAACATACAACGACTACAGAATGCTCGGAGTAGCGCACCTCTTGGAAAACTTCAGCTTCCTGCTAGCGTGCCCGCTCCCCGGCGAAGCGCTAGCATCGGCACTCGCCCCGGTCGGTGTCGTCGACGGCAGAGGCATATCGGCCTGAGTCGGCCTCGACTCTGGTACGGTTGGTTCGGGCTCCTTCGCCCCAATTGGCCTCTGCTCTGGTTGGCCCCTTGGCGGCGCTGTTGCTGAGTACGACAACGTCGAGCCCAAGCCAGCTGCTCTCAGCCTGGGACTCGACCGCGTGGGCGTTGTGGCAGCGGTGTCCTTTATCTTCAAGCTACCGCTCACGGCACGCGCTGTCATGGCCCCCTCGCCCCGATATAAAATTGGCTTCTTCCCCGCTCTCTTGGAGTCGGGTTGGGCATCCGAGGGACTCCTTGGCCTCTTCCTCGACGCGACCGCAGACAACGGACGAGAATCTTCATCAAATTCCTCATGCCACTACAATCAAGTCGACAAGATACCATTACGCAAGGTTGAACAATCATCGTTCCACAGGCATTCACCACAGAAGAAAGTAGAAGGTTACCTTGGTCCGCGGCCGGATGAAGCTATAGGCAGCAACTCGGCGGTTATCATCTTCGGTGGCAACGACCCCTTCGGAGAAGTAGCCAAACAAGGTATCGGTTACTGCCCCCTTGTCCGCTGTCTCGCTGCTCACCCGGTCGGGATCGTGTTTACCTCTGAAGGCCCAGCCGAAAGCGCTTCTCAGCTTCAGCGGCTGGACGCGCCTCGTCAGGAAACGACGAGCCACCCAGGGCCCTGTCAAGCCGGCCCTCTTGAGGTCATCTATCTTCGTCAGCAATATGTGTGCTTGGCCCAGTTCTTCAAAGGTTGGCTCCGAAGACCAGCTTGGCAACACTGCCGGTGGCATACCGGTAAACGGGGGCAAGGAAGGAGCTAGATCGGCACAGTAAAACCACTCCTTGTGCCAGCCCTTCAGAGAAGATTTCAAGGGCAAATCAATATATGTTTTCTTCCCATCACTCCTTAGTTGAAGACCAGCCCCCCCAATCACACTGATATTACTCTTGGAAGGCTGGGGCTTGACATGGAACAAGTGTCGGAAGAGGATGAAATGGGGCTCAACACCCAGAAAGCACTCGCAAAGAGTAATGAATATGGAGATCTGAAGAATCGAGTTGGGATTTAAATGCACCAACTCCAGCCCGTAGAAATCAAGGATGCGGCGGAAGAAATCAGACGACGGAAGACACAAGCCCCGATCAAAAAAAGAGGCGAAAACTACCGTTTCACCAGGCCGGGGGTTGGGGATCGACTCATCCCTCGCCGACCGCCAACGGATCACTTCTTGGCTGGGCAACTTCAGCTCGCTCTCCAACTGTCTCAGCTTCACCGAGCCGCAATCCGAGATCGGCCAAGAACTCCCTGGCGCACCCGCAGGATTCGTTGCTTTCGGCATGACTGGAGGTGTTGAGATTTGGGGGAAAGCAAATCGGGGGCTTGGAATAAACGAGGAGGATTGAAATCGCCCGAGTCCGGGTGGGGAACGGCTGCCGCTAACCCTAGCCGGGCGGGAGGCGAAAAGCTAGGCGCGAAGGTGGAAGATGAAGAGATTGGTTGCTTTGGGGAAGACGATGGAATCTTTTTCTCTCTCCCCATCCTTTTATAGCCTGTACCGACTAGATGGGCCCAGGCCTGCACAGTTGGTATTGGGCCGACAAGACATGAGTTCCTACAGTAGCATGCTCCTTGTGGGCCGCCCGCAGGCTGAGTTGAAATTATAGCGCTGATGCTACTAACAGGAGCCGATGAGGTAAACAGATATGCTTCATGAGAGCCTTATTGCTAAACAAATATGTTTGGGTATCTGTCTTATCCACCAGGTCTCGAGGATATATCCTTACAAGGATCACAAGCTGGTCTTCATTAAAATTGGGGATGCAGGTATCTCTCTCGAGTACACCTAACCACGCAATGGATTTATTTTCATAAAGTGGTACTTGGCCGACATGCGTGGTCACCAGTTGCCCTGAGCAACGTTATTCCAGCCGACATGACGCTGAAGAGTCTAACTTTCGAGTAGTGCACTACTCGGAGAACTATAAATTTCTCATTCCCGCTGACATGATGCGGATGAGTCTAACTTCTGGGTGGGACGCCACTCGGAAAAGACTATAAACACCCCCTTTCCAGCTGAATGACGCTGAAGAGTCCCATATACGAGTAGTATCCTACTCGGGCAAGACTATAAACACACATTCCGACTGACATGAAGTCGAAGAGTCCTATATACGAGTAGCCTCCTACCTCGGCAAGACTATAAATTATATTCCGGTTGACATGATACCGAAGAGTCTCATATACCAGTAGTAATCTACTCGGGAAAGACTTCCAGGTTAAAGATCTTTGACTTTATGTTTAATTGTCTTCACAATTAAGCACAAAGTCGGGGGCTACACCTAATAGGTGCGCCTATTCGGCGCACACTATTCATATATTTACATGAAGACCTTCATAGCCTCGCTGCCAGCTGACATGAAGCAGGACTCGGGAAGACTTACTCGGACAAAGAGTACTCGGGAGCATCGCACTCGGGTAACCTTCACCGTGGAGGAAGAGCACTCGGCATCAGCTGTGACTCAACTATGAAGGTCTCAGGGGCTACTGTGGGAGCCATGGGCCCCGGGTACCTCACTACAAGCACATGGGCCACTCGGATAGAGGATGGGCCAGATCATGTAATTAGAGATAAGATAGCACCCGGCAGGCTGTGCCTTGTACAATAAGGAAACATAGCCTTAGTCGGATAGGATTCTATCTCTAATAAGGAAATCCCTTGGTCGTATCCGACTGGGATCCTTACCATGTACCCTTGTCCCCTAGTATATAAAGGGAGGCAGGGCGCCCCATGAGGGCAACCCGAGATCATTGATCACAAATCCACCTCAGAGGAATAACGCCTCAACTGGACGTAGGGTATTACCTCACCTTGAGGGCCTGAACCAGTATAATTCCCTCGTGTTCCTCTGCAATCCACCGAATTCCAGTTCGCCGAGTACCCCCATAGTATTATTGCCGGTGCAAAGCATCGACACCCATGAACGTACCGTACCGTCCGGATTGAGTACCAGTTGCTGCTGTCTTAGCTGGTAACCTTGCTTCTTCGCACACGCCTCAGCATGCCGCCTCAAATGCCCTGTTCCACCAGAAGATTTTCCAGAGAGTTTAGTTTTACAAATTTTACATTTCGCGTAAGTTACCTCCCTTCCATCCGCGGCGGTCTCCTTGATCTCATCAAAATGTTGCCAGGCGGAGGAAGTTCTTGATCTCTTTGAGCCGGTTGCCGTTGACAAGCTCCCGCTCGCAGTTCCGGATCCTTGTGAAGCCGCATGTATTTCCTCCGTATGTTCTTGCGGTGTAGGAGCCGACCCGGAGTTGTCTCCTTGCGACATCGACAGATAGCTCGGGTCGAAGTCGCTCAGTTGAAACGTCGGGTAATTCGGATCCATCCTGCAATATAAATAGAGAAAATTAGTATTAAAAAAAATAGTACGAACAAAGAAGAAAATTTAAGATTTTTTTACCTTGTAGGAGCACCGGAGGCTGCAGCTATTACCTATGAGAATGTGGGAAATTTTGAATTTTAGACAAATTTTGTCTAAACAAAAATTTTGAGCAAAGAGAGCAAAGAAGAGGAGAATAGAGCACAAGAGGAGAGATTGGGAGGTTTGGATGAGCAAAAATGTGGCTGGGGGTTCCCCTATGTATAGGAAAAAATTTCACAATTTTTCGGATTTTTTTGAATATTTTTTCGGATTTTTTTGGTCATGCAACGGCTAGATTCAAAATCTAGCCGTTTTTTCGGACCGTTGGGACACGTGTCAATTTTTGACGGGCCAACGCGGCCGAACACTGTAGCAGTACGGTCATCAGCAACGGGCAGATGTCAGTGCAACGGTCGCCTGCCTCCCTCCCGCACGCACCCGGCCAGGCCGGCCTCGACCTCCTCCCGGCCCTCCTCTCCTTGGCTCCTCGGCAGCCTCCGCTCCTCCCGCGCCTCGGCCTCCTCCCGGCCTCCTTGGCTCCTCCACCTCCCCGCCGCCTCCTCGGCTCCTCCGCCTCCTCCCGCCTCGCCTCCTCCTCCTCCGCCTCCTTGGCTCCTCCACCTCGGCCTCCCGCCGCCTCCTCGGCTCCTCCGCCTCCTCCCGCCGCCTCGGCCTCCTCCGGCCTCCTCGGCTCCTCCACCTCCTCCCGCCGTCCTCGGCCTCCGCCGCCTCCTCGCTCCTCCGCCTCCTCCGCCTCCTCCTCCTCCGCCTCCTCCCTCCGCCTCGGCCTCCCGCCGCCTCCTCCTCGGCTCCTCCGCCTCCTCCGCCTCCCACTCCCGCCACCTCCTCCCGTCGCCTCGGCCCTCCCGCCGCCTCCTCTCGGCCCCTCGGCTCTGCCGCCTCCTCCCGGCGTCGCCTCTCCGCACCCCGCTCCTCCCGGCTGCTGCCCCCTCCGCCGACGCCCTCCGCCGCCGCCTCCTCAGCCCGGGCGCTCTGCCCGGCCTCGGCCGTCGGCCGCGCTGCCTCGGCCTCCGCGGCCACAGACGCCTGCCACGGCGGCAGCGCGGCTCCGCCGCCGCCCTCCGGGCGGGCCGTGCCGGCCCGTGCCCCGTGCCGTGCCCCGTGCCCGTTCCCGCGCCCCCTGTGCCCGGTGCCCCGTGTGCCGTGCACCGTGCCGTGCCGTGCCCGTGCCGTCCCGCCGTGCCGCACCGCCGCCCAGGCACGGCACGGCTACTCGGGCCGTGCCGGCACGGCCCTTACGGCCAACCGTGCCGGGCCGGCCCGGGCAATGGTTACTGTAGCACCGTGCCGGGCCGGCCCGACGGGCACGCCCATTTGGACATCTATACCCGCGCCGCGCTGGGTTTGTCGTCCTTCATCATGGAGAAAAGGAAACTGAAACAAAAAAAAAGTATTTTCCTGTTTGTTTCTTCCAGAAAAATATCAAATGATTCTTTTTTCTATTTTTTCCCTTCATGTGCTTGTTTCTCCCATAGATTTTTGTAAACAAAATCGTACTTTTCACAGCCGCTTGCTTCTATCTAATTTGTAAATCCTGATGCCACCACCTTTGAATTTCATCAACGTCTCCATGGATATCTTCTTAATACTAGACATGCCTGAGGGCCGTTGCCTTCATATGAAAGCTGTCATCGCTGTTATTCACTCTATTCACCTTCTCATATGATTGTTAGCGACTATAGGTCTTCGTGCGTTCTTTCGATATAATTTATTGTATTGCATTTTTTATGTATTTATTTTCTAAATTGTCGTGGAAATAAAAACTTATAATCGTTAAAGTTTGTTTACATATCGAGTACTATTAGATAAAATATGTTGTTCAACTATCACATCTCTTTGACTTGCTATATATTGTGGAATGTGATAATATTACCATTTACAATGTGGGTTAAAAGAAAATAAGTTTGCCAGATGTCTAAAAATAGTTATACCAAATAAGATTATAGTTGTTGCCCGAGTCAATTGTCGGACTACAATAGCCTTGGTATATAAAACTACTTCAAAACCCTGCTCAGGCACTCACCGTTCCTTTCCCTGAGCCTAATACCCAATCACCTCCCTCTCACCATAGTATGCTGCCACACCACCATAGCTCCACCTTTACTCCTTCAATCTTTATTACAATTCAACTCCATAAAATGCCCAGGTTGTTAATGTTTCCTACATCACATTGCCGACAAGATCCATATCACCCAACATAATCCATATCACCACCACCACCAGGAGGACGCACATCCGTTGTGTGAGTGCCTTCCTACTCCACTACTACCTCTCCTTTTACTCAGTGCATCAACAATTCCACTGTCACGCCTAGAAATTTACTACAAATTTTTAAAGCTAATTTGTACATTAAACCCTTGTCAAGGAATCAGACGATATATACAAATTGACAATTTGATAAACATAACCAAAACGATACAACCATAAATACTTACAAAAGAGCCACTTAGTCCTTACACAGAAGAAAACTGCAGCGAAATGATGATCTAGCGAAGCTTTAGCACCAAGCCCACAGACATCTCAACTGGGGTATAAGCCAAACACAAAGTCCTTCTCCTTCCTCGCAACACTTCCCTCTGATGATGGTAAATACGCAAGACTGAGTACCACCCATTGTACTCAATAAGCCACACAGGAATACAACGTAATGCAATTAGGGTTCAAGGAAGGCATAAATATGAACTCATTGCATAAACGGGCATTTAAAATATTTGCATTGACTGAACATAGCAAAAAATAGTATAATTTAGTTATTATCAAAATTAAACCAATCGACGAACATCACACCAATGAAGTTCAGGCCCAAACCCTCCAAACCTGGAGCGATCAATGTTACCATCAATTATCAAAATTATTACCATTTTAATGAGTATTGCGGGATTTTAAACATTGCTCCGCCGCCCATAAATCATAGGACACGGCTATTCAAAACAGTTTTTACTCTAACCATAGGGTGTACAAACTTACCAGACACGATTCCGCACATGTTACCATGCCCCGGGAATACCACATGGCTACTAAAAAGGAGAAAACCGTGACAAGACCTTTCATGTAACACGCCCAACAGAAGAGTCACCCGTCTCGGTAAGGGTGATCAAGTACCTAGGTAGGGGACGGCTTCATCGGCCCAAATCTCATGCGACTTATGCGTTGCCATGTGCTGGACTTATGGAT
>RYFJ01001652.1:0-40333 GCA_003991445.1 Oryza meyeriana var. granulata
TAAGTTAGGGTAAAATAATATCAGAATATACAAATTGAAGACCCATGATTAATTTATAAGTAAACAGCCAAACGGCAAGACACTTAACGAGGAAAAAGAGCAGAGATTTAAACGTATGACTGCTCCAAATGTTATATATGAGTCAAGACACATCATTCATGCGACCGAGAAGCTTAGCTAGTAAGACTAACAGTGATGCACTGTCACGCGACACCACATTTTGCTTGGTTGGGCTCGCTTACTTAAAATCTCGTTTTGATTCTACAGTTGTGTCTTCACGAGATGAGTGCGGGCCCGGCCTTTCAAGATCGGCGATTGTTTGTTGTAAGTAAAAGGTGCGTCCAGAAGCATAGTAAGTTCAGGCCTTCAGATGTCACCTCCTTGCTCCATCTCCTCCTAAAGTTTGCAATGATGACACACCAACTTGCAGTTTATTGTTCCCCATGAGTTGCAGATTAGCTACAGTAACTGCTCCAGTCATCTGTCTATCAATCAGATTGTGCTATCTTAGCTTCCCTGTATCTGCAGCAAAGACCAAGTGTTTATGTTAGTGAAGAACCTAGAGCTTAGCAGTAAACAGTGCCTCCATTTTCAGCAAAAAGGGGAAAATGCAATGCTTGCTGCATTATGTGGTTTGTCATTCAGAAAAGGCTTGTCTGAAACAGAATGCTGAACTGGCATGCTTTCTGACTGGCTACCAACTGAAAATGCGCACGTTTGGTCGGGCCAGCCTGTTGGGCCTAAAAGTAGTTTAGGCCAGGTTGGCCCATCACTGGATAAAGTGGCCAACTGACTACTACAATAGTCCCAGAAGATTGTCACAATTGTTGACTGGCACTAATTGCAGATCCCAGAAGAGAAGAAGAGCGGAGGAGAGAGGCGTGTCACTTGACTGCAGTTATTGCATTGCTATGAGTGAGCTGACATCAGCCTAGGTTGTGTGTTTGGGCATATATCACCCAGGCAAAATAAAGCCAAACACCAGAAAGCTCTTTAAGCTAAAGCCATGCATTCTCTCTGGTGTAGGCCCCACTCTTTTATACCATCACCACAGATTCTCCCTCCCACAAGCCCCGCCTTATATATACTCCTCCATTTCTCATCAATATTAAGCATCTATCACACATCACACACCATATTCACAAGCTAACATAAACAACACTAGTCATATATACATACATCTCAAGAACAACAACAACAACAACAAGAGAAGCCAAAAGGAAGGAGCAAAGCTACCATCTTGTGCGTGCTATGGTGACCAATCTCTGTTCTTGTTCTCCTCCAACCTTGCTGTCCTGGTGTGTTGTCATCCTTGTTGTGGCCGGCGATGGCGGCGGCGTCACGACGGAGGCGGCATTGGATACTCAGGCGACGTATCTGTCCCAGATGAAACAGGAGTTCGCCGGCCCGGCCATGGCGAGGTGGGACTTCTCGGCGCCGGTGGTGGAGTACTGCAAGTTCCAAGGTATTGTCTGTGATGACTCCGGCAACGTCACGGTCATCGACGTCTCGTCGTGGAGGCTGAGCGGCAGGCTCCCCGCCGCCGTCTGCGCGGCGCTCCCGGCGCTCCGGGAGGTCCGGCTCGGGTACAACGACATCCGCGGCGGCTTCCCCGCCGGCCTCCTCAACTGCACGTCGCTGGAGGTGCTCAACCTGAGCTGCGCCGGCGTGTCGGGCGCCGTGCCGGACCTGTCGCTGATGCGGGAGCTGAAGGTGCTCGACATGTCGAACAACTACTTCTCCGGCGCGTTCCCGACGTCGATCGCCAACATCACCACTCTCGAGGTCGTCAACTTCAACGAGAACCCGGGCTTCGAGAACTGGCGACCGCCGGAGTCGCTGACGGCGCTGCGGAGCCTCCGCGTGCTCATCCTGTCGACGTCGTCGATGCGCGGCGGCATCCCGGCGTGGCTCGGCAACATGACGTCGCTCACCGACCTGGAGCTCAGCGGCAACTTCCTCACCGGCCGCATCCCGGTGTCGCTTGCCCGCCTCCCCAACCTGCAGCTGCTCGAGCTCTACTACAACAAGCTGGAGGGCGTCGTCCCCGCCGAGCTCGGCAACCTGACGCAGCTCACCGACATCGACCTGTCCGAGAACCTGCTCAGCGGCGGCATCCCGGAGTCGGTCTGCGCGCTGCCGCGCCTCCGCGTGCTCCAGATGTACACGAACCAGCTCACCGGCGCCATCCCGGCCGTGCTCGGCAACTCGACGCAACTCCGCATCCTGTCGGTGTACCGCAACCAGCTGACCGGCGAGCTACCCGGCGATCTCGGCCGGTACTCCGGCTTCAACGTGCTGGAGGTGTCGGAGAACCAGCTGACCGGCCCGCTGCCGCCGTACGCCTGCGCCAACGGCCAGCTGCAGTACATCCTCGTGCTGAGCAACCTCCTCACCGGCGCCATCCCGGAGTCGTACGCAGCGTGCTGGCCGCTGCTCCGGTTCCGCGTCAGCAACAACCACCTCGAGGGCGACGTCCCGGCGGGCATCTTCGCGCTGCCGCACGCCTCCATCATCGACCTCTCCTACAACCACCTCACCGGCCCGGTCCCGGCCGCCGTGGCCGGCGCCACCAACCTGACGTCGCTGTTCGCCTCGAACAACAGAATGTCCGGCGTGCTGCCGCCGGAGATCGCCGGCGCGGCGACGCTCGTCAAGATCGACCTGAGCAACAACCAGATCAGCGGGCCGATCCCGGAGGCGGTGGGGCGGCTGAGCCGGCTGAACCAGCTGTCGCTGCAGGGCAACCGGCTGAACGGCTCCATCCCGGCGACCCTTGCCGACCTGCGCAGCCTCAACGTGCTGAACCTGTCGTACAACGCGCTCGCCGGCGAGATCCCGGAGTCGCTGTGCACGCTGCTGCCCAACTCGCTCGACTTCTCCAACAACAACCTGTCCGGGCCGGTGCCGCTGCCGCTGATCAGGGAGGGGTTGCTTGAGAGCGTCGCCGGCAACCCTGGGCTGTGCGTGGCGTTCCGGCTGAACCTCACCGACCCGGCTCTGCCGCTGTGCCCGAAGCCGGCGAGGCTGCGGATGCGCGGGCTCGCCGGGAGCGTGTGGATCGTGGCGGTGTGCGCGCTGGTGTGCGTGGTGGCGACGCTGGCGCTGGCGAGGCGGTGGGTGTTGCGGGCGCGGCAGGACGCGGACCACGACGGCCTCCCGACGTCGCCGGCGTCCAGCTTGTCCTACGACGTGACGAGCTTCCACAAGCTGAGCTTCGACCAGCACGAGATCGTGGAGGCGCTGATCGACAAGAACATCGTCGGGCACGGCGGCTCCGGCACGGTGTACAAGATCGAGCTGAGCAACGGCGAGCTGGTGGCGGTGAAGAAGCTGTGGGTGTCGCGGCGGTCCAAGCAGGAGCAGCACGGCCATGGCGGCGGCGGCGGCGGGTGCCTCGACCGCGAGCTGCGGACAGAGGTGGAGACGCTGGGCAGCATCCGGCACAAGAACATCGTGAAGCTCTACTGCTGCTACTCCGGCGCCGACAGCAACCTGCTGGTGTACGAGTACATGCCCAACGGCAACCTGTGGGACGCGCTCCACGGCGGCGGGTGGGGCTTCCTCGACTGGCCGACGCGCCACCGCGTCGCCCTCGGCGTCGCCCAGGGCCTCGCCTACCTCCACCACGACCTCCTCTTCCCCATCGTCCACCGCGACATCAAGTCCTCCAACATCCTCCTCGACGCCGACTTCGAGCCCAAGGTCGCCGACTTCGGCATCGCCAAGGTCCTCCAGGCCCGCGGCGACCGCGACGCCTCCACCACCACCATTGCTGGCACCTACGGCTACCTCGCTCCAGGTACACATCTACATCTACGATCTACTTAATTCGATCGATCTCACGGAAGAAACTGTTGAAACATAAGTGAATCGATCGACTTTTCTCATCAGATTAAGACAAATTGAATGATCAGTTGCATGATGCAGAGTACGCCTACTCGTCCAAGGCGACGACAAAGTGCGACGTGTACAGCTTCGGGGTGGTGCTGATGGAGCTGGCCACGGGGAAGAAGCCGATCGAGCCGGAGTTCGGCGACACGAGGGACATCGTGCAGTGGGTCTCCGGCAAGGTGGCGGCCGGAGCGGAGGCCGACGCGCTCGACAAGCGCCTCGAGTGGAGCCCCTTCAAGGAGGAGATGGTGCAAGCTCTCCGCGTCGCCGTCCGCTGCACCTGCAGCATCCCCGGCCTCCGCCCCACCATGGCCGACGTCATCCAGATGCTCGCCGAGGCTGGCCCCGCCGCCGGCCGGACCGCCAAGGACGCCAACAACAAAGACTCCTCCGGCGAGCCCAAGCTGTAATTAATCCGTATATATATATGGATGTGTGTAATTACCCGGACTGGTAGCTAGTGATCATAAGCAACAAGAGTGAGTTAACCAAGAGATTGTTCATGAGCTAGCTCCAATTAATTAGGCAAAATATTAATTACTACTAATTAAATTACATGAAATAATTATATAGTACAGTAGTATATAGATAGATACAAGCATAAGAGGCAAGTTGCAAAGATTGTTCGGCTTTGCACTACGGGATATATATGGCTAGTAGAGTAGCTGCCTTTTTTTCTTTTTCTTTTTTTTTGGTTTGGGTCACGTACCATTCACATATACTGCTTGGTGTTTAAGCAGAATCTGATGCTCTGAGTGGATGGACCAATATAAACATATATATGTATACATGGATGCAAATATTTATATATATCACATTCAACTTTGAAATGTTCCTTTCTCTTTGCATCCATGGAGACCTTTTTATTTCTTTGTTTGTTTTCCTCTCCAACCTTTTTTATTCTGCCTTTTTTTTGTTTTGCTGAGAGTGAGTGAGTGGCAGCATGGACTATGAACAATGAACTGAAGCTAAAGAGATTTTTTGTTTTTTTTTTCTGAAGAAAATTCATTCTTGAAAGAAGTTTTTGGCTGCAAGTGTAGTGTACATTTGCAGTTGAAAAGGTCGTTAGATTCTGTTTGTGGGGCTCCAACAGTGACGTGGCAGTGGCCAGTGAGTGCATTGCATATCTGCATGATACAAGGGAATTATTAGCGTACGAGTGCCATGGAAGTTGACTCAGCCTATTATAAATTTATCATAGGTTCATGATTAGAGCCACGATGGAGTCCAAGTCAGTGATCTTGTAATCCACGTGCGAAATTCTGGCATATATGAGGCTTCAAATTATTTTGAGAAATCTTAAGAAACATATGGAAAGTTGTTACCTCTTGTAATATGTTTAAATAAAGTTATATATGCAAATAATAATGGTTTCTTGAGAGAGAGAGAATTTATTTTCATTATATGATTAAAAAATAAAATTCTTTCATGCAAAACAAACAAAACCCTCAGTTATGCTTTTGGTTACCAAGAAGCACTTTATGGTAGAGTTCCATTTCAAGGGAAAAGGCTTAAAGCCTAAAGAGTAAAGCAAAAAGAGTATAACACTTTTTTTTTTATCTTTTCTTCTATCTGCCAGTTACATGATGTCTCAAAACAATTGTTGTCACTTTCATTATTTCGTTTTCATACAGTTTACACGATTTAATAGCCATCTTATGGAATCCCACAACCAGAAGTCCCTTTTCTGTGTAGAATGTGCATGTAGTCACTCAATCTATTGCAATTCTAATGTTTTATAGAAACTCAAATTTCATACCTTTTTCTGAAAAAAAGTTAGGAAATTTTCATAATACTTCAGATCAAAATGTGCTCTGCACTAAGGATACATCGTACCTTTTCATAAAACAGGCATATCATAACAAAGAAAAACAGCAATTAGTACAAACAATAATATATTAAATAAAAAATGAAGTGGTTACTAGCAAGTCGCAAGCATTTGGTACCATTTTCCATAGGTATCTAGGCTTGCTAGAGCGTTTATATCATTAACCGTACATAGTGCTCATGCATAAGAAGTGCTGGACTGGTGGCAATAAGAATCCACTAAGTGGCAGAAGTGCATGCAGTGTTAAATAGCAGTGCTCACAAGTAGATTTTGCAAATTTGGTGGACATCCTTGGTGTAGCCTCACCATGTTGAGTAGGATGCCATTCACCAGCAGAACATGTATGCCATTTAACTTGGTGATTTATCATTATCAACAGTAAGACAAGAAAAAGTCAACAAACATACTCATAGAACTTCAAGTTTTCAACCCATAGTCAGACTACATATTCAACAACAAAGGTGAGCACCAGGGATTGTACTAGAACTGTGCTAAGTATGATTCTCATCTTGGATAGAGAAGTACAAGGACAACATTTCCAAAACAAGTAAGAGAAGGCTAGACCTGATTCAAAATTTGGCCTGAACTTACCAATCCATTGGATATTGAATTAAAATACAGTGCTTCCTGGCCTGAACTTACCAATTCAAAATGTGCTTCCTGGCCTAACACATAATTTTCCTATGACAAAGTGATAACCTGATATCTAAATTGTACAACTAGTTTACTTTTGATTCAATCTCAGTTTACAGTAGTCCATTGCTTTCTATTTTATTTTATTGTTAAGGTGACAATAATGAGTGAAACGCCCAACTGCTCTGTTGGAGGAGAACAGTCAATTGTTGAGACATTGGGACTACTACATTGTCGAGACATTGAGACCAGTAACTACTTCATGAACGTCGACCAAACCTCTCGACAAGCTTCTGCTCAATCTCCAGCCTTTTCATCATTAACAGCGTGTAGTTGTTCAGAAGGTCAATGTCCTCCTCTGAGCCTCCAAATGGAGCAGCCAACTTAATACTAAGTGATGTTCTATTCAATCTGCCTGAGTGCAGACAGGAGATAGGCACAAACTTGCCTTGCTGGTTGCATAGCCACCCATGGGCTGCTCTAAGAGCAGCACCCAGTGAGGCAGAGTCTGTATCAATTGAGCAATGCTATATAAAAGGCATAATCATGCCCATAACCAGATGGAAAACATGATAACAGCAGATTAATTCATATGTGATGCACATGTCTTGTATATACCTGGTCTTTGGACGGTGTAAACCGCACAGCCAAAAATTGATGCCATCGTCTGGAGAATGATCTGGTTTGATGATGCACCACCAGTCGCTATGATCCGCTTTGGAGGCACTGGCAGGCCACACCTTTCAGCATGGCCCCTCATGGACAGGAACTGGCCTTCTATTATTGCACGGACCTATATCACGACTGTTAAATGGCCTGAAGTATATTAAATCATTTAACGACAAGTTGTGAAAAGTCACCGTACTTCTGAAGGAGGATCAAACTGGTTTATCTGATGTTCCACCATCTCATCTAAAGATCCACTGGCTGAGGAGTTGACAACGTAACGGTGAAACCCAACTACAGATATATGAGCATAACGCATGAGTAATGGCATAAAAACTACATGTTGAAGGGAAAGGAAATGTAAGGTCAGAAATAACCTGGAAGTGGTGGCAGAATCTCAGGTTCCTTGTAGTAATATCCCAATTTTCCTCCTGGTACCAAAAAAAAAAAAAAACAGAGAAAGAGGACTCAAGAATCCTCAGGAAAGTTACCTTTATGTAGTCAACACAAGCAACTATCGTGAATGGGAGGAAAGGCAACTGTGTGATAGTAACTGGCTAAACATTGATGGGATCTGGTTCAGACAAACATCGATGGGATCTAAAGCATAACTATGCTGATTTACCATCTTGCCAAAATTTGCAAGCTTTATAAAACTAACCGGTTTAATGTCCTTATGCTGGTTATGAGTGCCAGGCAGCTAGCCAGTTTCCCACACTTTTGTCTTCTAAGAAAAAATGCATTTTTATTCTAGAAATACATGGACTGGCAATTTTTTTGAGTAAATAGAAAGGGAAAGCATAACTGTATTGGTTTACCATTTAAGGGAGCTGTTTTCTCTAAATGCTTGTTGAACACATCCCATGACCCCTCGGCATAATGATTGCGGACATCTGAAGAAAAAATTAAAGCATTTAGTTTCAAAAGAAAAATATAAGCATTAATAATGGTAAACTGCGAGATGAAAAGAATTCAAAGGGTACCTTCCCGTGTTAGAGAGCCGTTTTTGTAGCAAAGCATGACCATATATGTCTTGGGGTCCACTGGATTAGGGAGAATGTTCCCATCCAGGGATGGTTCAGGCAAATCAGTTATCCCAAAAACCTGAAGGACCATGAAGGCGTCAGAATAAGCACCAATGGTTCATAGATATATAAAACAACTTTGCGTTGTGAGTTTTTTTTATTTGTGAATCCTGTATCCACTGTACAGCAGTACAAATAAATGTAGGTTCGATCATCCATTAGTGTTATTGGTAGATAAGAACTAGGTTCTAATGTATCTGTGCCCACACCTAGTTTGTACCATTGCCCTTGAAAAAAGTGGAACATATTTTGTAAAACAAGGTGATAGATGATTACTGTATCACTTGTCCCAAGACTGATTGCTAGATCACCAGGATCACTCAAAGTTAAGCCTGCATAATCACATTTGCGTGATCCGAAAATATTCTTTGAGAAAGCATCATGTAAAAGTTTCCGGCATATGCTTTGAATCAGATCATCTTTTGATACAACCAAACAGACATGCCATATGCTCGTAGATATTAATACGAGGAAAACTGGGAGAACTTATTTACCTGCAAGGCTGTTGGGGTTGTCCCCTGACCACTGAACAACTAGACAGTTGCTTCTAAACTGAAATCTGATGAAAATGAAGCATATACATATCAGTACTTCAATGAGTCAGACCCCAATTTGAACAATGATTTTGAAGTTAGATGGCACATATAATTCAATCCTGTAGTTTGATGTTGTTCACTGAAACATAAGGCCAATTCCAAACACTATCTTAGCAGACTCAGACTGTAAAAAGGGGAGGAAAACAGATTCAGCAAGAGCAACCTCTGAACAAAATAAGGAGCTAAAGTTCCTGCTACAGCATGCGCCGGTGCTAGTTTCCCAATCTTGTGTTCTAAATCTGGAGCAGTAGCCTAAAAACTTGAAAATTGAAATGCATCAGAAGCAGTTTTCAAAATTTTTTAGCATTTTCAGTCTGAAAATGTGTTCTTGCAAACAAACCTCAAGGGCGTCCCTTCGCATCTCGCGTGTGGCGATGTCCACCAAGTTCATCCCCGCGCCGTCAGTCTCGTCGATGCAGGCGTAGCCGCCGATGAGCAGCGACGCCATGAACGAGCTCACGAGCGAGACCCTCTCCGTGGTGTCGTAGACTTGCCGCCTCGTCTGGTACATCTTCCTGATCTGCGGGCCGGTGCACCTCTCGTGCGCCCGGCAGCCGGTCACCGTGGCCAGCTCCAGCGCGCCGCCCATCGCCGCCTCGACCTCCCGGCACTGCGCCGCCGTGCTGCTGTCCATCCACACCGGCGACTCCGGCGTGGCCAGCGCGGCGGCGAGCTGCGGCGCCAGGTTCTTGGCCGGGTCGAGGGAGGCGAGCGCCGCGGCGGCCGCCCCGTGCTTCCAGTAGACGCTGCCGTGCTGCTGCGCGCTGCCGGAGACGGCAGCGACGCGGGCGTAGTCCACCCTGGGCCTCAGCCTGGCGAGGAGCAGCTCCAGGGCCTCGGCCCACATCAGCGGCGGCGACACGACGCGGCCGGGGTCGGCCGGGTCCCGGAGGACGCCGCCCTGGGTGCCGTAGTGCGGCAGGTCGGAGTCGAAGTGGACGGCGTCGTAGGTGACGACTGTGAGGTCGGCGTCCAGCACCGTGGCTTTGAGCGACCTGGCTCACAAAGAAAGAATTATGCCAAGCATCAGCAAGCGTTAATCACGGATTGCAGTAATAAGTCCGTGATTGCTTACTGCGTGGAGCAATCGAAGCCGAGGAAGAGGGAGTCGTTGGGGAGTCGGTAATGATCACCATCAGCCATGTCCATGGGAGCCTGACCAGTTCAGCTCAGCATGAGAGCTCAATCAGCTGGATTACGAAGGAAGAAGATAGATGTGGCAGCGAAAAAAAAAATCCAAAACTAGAAAAAGAAAATGCTTTCGTTGAGAGTCGAACTCAAGACCTCCCGCTTACTAAACGGGTGCTCTAACCAACTGAGCTACGAAAGCAGTTTGATGAAAAATTTTAGAAATCTTATCTCACCGAATCTTGACCACATCAAATAATTAGATGTGAGCGTAACCTAGATGAACCATTTAACCCCGGTATGCGCGGCGGCGTAGAACAATCTGCCGCACGGGACGGGCGGTGGCGCAGGCAAGGATTGGACTGGTTCCTACTTTGTGAGAGACCGATGAAGAAGAAGAAGCACTCGGGTAGCGAGCATTTATTGGGCCGCACGGGAGTCGCATCTCATTCCGGCCCAAAATACGTGGGCCGCAAGTAGGTGGCAATCCCGTCCCGGCCCAGCTAGTATGGGCCGTGCGTGTGAGTTGGAGCCTCGAGCCCCTGTTGCCCTTAATTTGCCAAGATACACTACTTACTACAAAGCTTCATCAGTAATTCGGTATACGATGACGGAAGACTAGAGTAAATTGTTTGACAGATTTTATTCATCCTGGCTGGCATGCCACGACTACAATATGACAATTCGTACGGACGTCCATCTTCATCGTGCTGGTGTGTCACAATGGCTGAGGTAAGGTGTACATCGACATGGCTACATGCATGCATCTATAAGTCTAGTATACGTCAACATACACACGCACTACATAGTACATGGTTCGGTGACACTGCATAATGTAGGAGTAATATGCATGCAGAGACAAGATCAGGGCAGGCAGTCCTCAATGTAGAAGCTAATGATGGTCGTCGGAGTGCTTCTTCTTCTCGAAGAGGCCGTCAGGACCTGCAGAAATTAACATTGTGATATATCGATCATGGCTTAAGATCATGTTTAAGTTGAAATTACAGTCACTGAAAGAGGAGCACAAGCAAACACTGAAATACAGCAACCTATGGAGCATAGATCATGTATGTCTTACCCCAGGGGAACTCCTTGTTCCTGATGTGCAGGTACGGGTAAGGCTTCAAATTAAGGGAACAAACCAATTCAGGTGGCAGCCAAGAACAAGTAGTAGCATAATATATATCAAATCTTGTGTCTTGTAGATGATTGCTGCTTGGAGTAATACTAGATACTAGTAGTAGATGGATTACCGGTGGATCAGGGAAGTGTTGGTGGCCCTTGGAGAGGTTGTAGGCGGCGAGCAGGGTGCATACTCCGATCCCGAGGTAAGTTATCTTCTCCCACTTGGCCGCCTCCTCTGCCATCACACACAATCATCAGTAGCTCAGCTCATCAGGACTAATAAATCATCAGAGAAATAAATAGCAGCTTCTACTGCTACGCACGTGCATCATCGTGGCGCGCCGGCGTGCCGGCGTGCCGATCAGGGGCTTCTTCTTCGCCGCGCCGGAGACGAAGCTCCTCACCGGAGAAGCCATCTTCTTCCAACTCTCAGAGAGTAACAGTGCAGGTGGATCAACCCAGCGGTCCGGTGGTTGAGAAAAAAGGAAGCAGAAAAGTGACACAGTTGTTGTCGATCTAATTATCGATCGAGGCTTCCAGATTGTATAATGACTGAAACTGTATTTTATTATACAAGGACTAGAAGCTTTCTTTCTTGCCTTACCGAATATTCTTTTGCTCTCTTCCCCTTTTAGTGCTGGATAAGTACCAGCACTAGTAGCTCAGTATGTAAGCAAACAAGATCTGCTACAGGGGCAGAGATAAATCATCATCATCGTATCACAAACCACGCTAATAACATCATCTCATTCTTGAGCTCAAGTTTGACAAACTCTAGTCTCCTGGTTGGAAGAAAGATAGTGCAACATCATGTGCCTGAAAGATGGATTGGGTACAAAACTTCTACCCCTATGTGATACTAAATCATCCACCATCGGTTACAACGTTACAATATCAAAAATTGAGCTACTATTATGATTTCCCATTTTTCAATCGACAAACAATTGTTTTGAGCAAAAAATAGGGGCGAAGCACATAGAAATGTGGCACTGAATCATGAAAAGGCCATCTGTGATGTTTCTTCAGGCATCCCGATTCCTGTACATCACTGGCAAAGCAAATACCACTCATGACTGCTTAACAGCTTGAGAACCACGCGATTTCCCATGAGAATTCCATTGAAGCAGCATCCATACAATCGATGTCCCTAAATAAACAGAGCGAATTAAACAGTGGTTCAAGAAAGGTTAAATCTAATATTAGAAATGCAAGTATGGGTCCTTGCTATCTGTTTCTAACTGAAGTAACACAATTACAATGGCTTCTGTTGCAACAGACCGTAAAGTATAGGTGAACTACTTGGTGCATGAAACACAACAATTTCAACCTCCATATGTACTCCGGTAGTTAATAGAGTTTTTTTTTTACCAAAATTAAACTACAAGAGATGGCATAATAACCGTTATAAAGGTGAATAATAAGCATTTTTTTAGGGCAGGTGTGCACAAGAAAACAACAGCTATTATATATTGAGCTAGTAGCATGAAGATATGTTCCACAACTTAAGCACCAAAGCCATCAACCTATTTGGGGTAAGTACAAGCATGATGTTCGATTGTTGATATCAACTGTATGCACATAATAGTTGCATAAGAACTAGGTGGAAGGCTAAACGGAGCAACGACACAGTCAAAGTTGAATTCATTACCTGCAAAGAAGCCAACGGTGCTCAGATTTGCCACAGCCATGGTATTGTATATCAGGTATTCGGTGAGGAAATGACCAAGAGCATAGATGAATGACAGGAAAGTGGCCAGATAGAGAGGTCTGTTTTCGAGGTTGAATGCACACAGAAAGCACAGAGTACAGGTCAAAAGTGTCCAGACCCCAAAAGTGCGACCATGTACTTCAGTCACTGCATGTAAAGAAGGTAAATGTTGTATTAGCTATGTTATGGGAAAATGGTTTCCTCAAGTAAACAAGTCTACAGAGCAGATTACCTCCTGTTGCTGACTATGTTAAAGAGAATATGAAACTGATAATCGAAAAGAAATAGTGGATCGCAATGACAATTTAAATGCTCCAAAACAAGGCACAAAGTAAATTGCTACGATGCAGAATTGCAGATGCATAGCAATTAGCAATACCTGTCAACCTTACATGTCTTCCTACAAATAACTTATCCTTTAAATAATCTCATCAAAAATTTTATGGAAAAGTAAAAATCAGTAAAATTCTGTTTAGGCTACCCAAAGAAGCTGAGAGCAGCTCAGAATTCAGTATTTACTCGCATGGTTCAATAAGAAGACTATGAAGTGATTTCCACTTGGAAGCAACTAGGAATTAACCAATTGTCACTAAAGAATGTTGCTATCAAGCTCACCAACCTAATGATGAATACGTAATCCTTTCAGACCTAGGCATACAAATGACCAGTTTGCACATACACATTTCTATGGTTGAGTAACCTGGCTCTGTGGCTCAGTTCTGTAATCACATTTCTGACTTGCAAAACAGACCAGCAAACCATCCTCTTGGCCCTGAAGGTACACGAATTTCTCCAACTGGGGGCAAAATTTCAAGCTCACAAACCCAAGCAAGTTTTGACAGGACAAAGCTGCTGATTTCAGACCATCCCCAAAACTGTCAGGTTCCAACCCCTAGTAATGCCCAATTGTCGAATTGCAGCTCATCCCTTTCATCAATGCTCGCAGGTCTCAACCTTGAGGTAGGACTTTCCATCACAAGGACACTAGACATCAGTATGATTTGAAACCAGATCCGCAGGCTCTACACGAAGGAAAAGACACCAGGCGGTTTCGATCTGGTACATCAAGATCCACCCACTTCGATGAATGATCCCAGGTAGAAGAAAAAGAACTACGGAGGAGCATATGGCGGGAGGAGGGACAGAGGAGTAGATAGGGAGGGGGACAGGCAGGGAGGCGCTCGTACTCTCTGTCTGGGAGAAGACGGCGACGCGGAGCGCCCAGATGTTGAAGAAGCCGAACCAGACGGAGGCGAGGCGGAGGGAGCCGACCAGCATCAGCCACCATCCCAGCAACGGCATCCTCCCGAGCTCTCGCGGCCGCGGCCTCCTCGGCGGCAATGCGTCGAGCACCCTGTATGCGCGACGCGATCTGGTCAGCGGCGCAGCTCAGCTCGGGGTAGCGTGGTGACGATTGAATGGTCACCTGATAGTCAATCAATGACGTGGCAGGTCTTTTCTTTAGATGGTGTTGGGCTTACATGGGCCACTTGTTTTGACTGGCCCTTTTGTGTTTCTGATTTTTTTTTCCCTCAGCTCTGAAAAATCGCTAATTAATTTCAGTTGGATTATGAACTTTAGCTAGGTCCACAAACCAATAGTTAGACCAAAATTCAACCATATATTTAACACAAATCGGATCAAATTGTGGGCATTTCATCAACTTGAGTTACTACCAGGGTTTATAATAACGACGACGACGACATCTCGGTTAGGTTATCGTGATAACCAATCATCGCGAGCCGTATCATCACATTTCGGAACCGCCTAACAATTCGATCACGTTAAAAGAAATTTGAAATAGAATTTATTTTTTGGTAAATTTTATTCGAAATTCACTGGTTTTCGTTGATAACCGCGACAAAATCACTAGGTGCGGTTTTCAGTGACTAAACGATATTTGTAAACCTTGGTAATCCCTTTGCAACTACTCATGTACTACTGGCAATATGAAGTGGCAACTGAATCCATATCTTGAAATTCTAAATACTACACATGGTTACACCTTGTTCAATTATTATGTGGATTATTGCAGTAGAATATTATACGTTAAATATTTTAATTAAAAATTTAATAAATAGTTTAAAATAAGTTGTCTAAGCATTAGCAACGTAAGTAGAAGAAAGATCTTTTTAAGAAAATATATTTTTTAAGCGTGGAGCAAATAATCTGTTTTAATAATGTAGTGAAATAAATACGTTAAAATATAATAGTACAGTAGATGGCACCGAGCTAGATGTGTAGTTTCCCGTCTTAAATTAATTTAATTTATAGAGTTTAAACTTTGTTCTAAAATAAATTGATTTTTACAGTTATCTACTCTTGGTAAGTAAAAAGATTTTATCTGTTTAATATCTATTACCTACCATCCATCTAAACTATTTTTTAGAGAGATACTTTGGTATTTTTTTTATTTCTGGAGTAAGAAATCAATTTAGTTCGAGACTGAGAAGTATGCGGCTGGCGAATGGATAGATGAGTTTCAGAGTTTACGCACGTCGAGAGATGCAAACATGCAGATGCAGGTGGTGCTGCGGATACATCGATGTGCACATTATCTCGGAATAAAGAAGAGCACGAGTCCGTCAAGAATAGAGAGCCAGAGAGACTGACATGTGAGATCCACGCGTCAGTGGCGTCGTTCCAGACAGAGACGATTGGTGCATGGACCAAACACCTGATCTGACTTGAGAGAGACAGACAGTAACAGTACTCATACAGCATAGTTTGGCTTGGTTGTTTTGTTTTTAGAGGCTAATTTGTTGATGATATATTACAAAAGAAACTAATAATTGAAGTATAATGTTGAAAGCCGTGAAAAAACCATATTATGTCTTATATTTATAGTTTGTTTATAAAATTTGTTTTAAAATATAATAATTTCTATATCTAAATTCTCTTTTTAACAAATCATAAGTTTTTAATACGATATTTTTTTATCTAGTTTCTCTTCTCAACTAATCATAACTTTTTCTATTTAATTCTAATAACTTTTTAATATCTATATTTAACTTTAAAACTCTTTATATTTTGGGACACTTTTAACTTTCAGATCAGTGACTGCAGCCTTTAGCTAGCGGCAGCCTTAGTCAGCAGCAGCATTGCAGCTGGATTTTATATGAACAGTCCCTTTTTTTATTGCTGAACAAAAAAGTTTGTTGGCTACATTCACCCATTCCCTCTCTGTAACGTAGTTTCGGTCCTACACACATTTAAAATGGATATATGAGATCTAGGTAATTAAAACATCAATTGAGCATAGTAATCCGGTCGATTTGTTTGTTTGATTTTACAGCAAATTCAGCCAACACTTCCATTTGTACATTGTATCACAAAGAGTTAAGGTAAAATGTTAATTGTACATTAAGTAATCGATTTGATCGATCACATTCACATGACGATCGATAGGGTCGATCGATGGAGTCTCGAGAGGAAGGCATGGCCGGTGAGGCATATATATATAGAAGCCTAGAAGGGCTTGACGCCGTCGTAGTTGCCGGGCGGCCAATAGCTGCAGACCATGATGGTGTCGCCGGAGGCGCAGACGACGCGGCCGCAGCCGACGCCGGTGGTGTTCCTCCAGACGACGGCGGTGTAGTGGGCGCACTGCTTGCCGGCCTGGCAGCTGTTGGAGTTGTAGTCGTAGCTGCTCTTCTCGTCGCTCCACTCGTCCACCGTCTTCTTCCACGTCCACTCCTTCCCCGTCCCGAACATCATGTTCTCCCCGTACGGCCCCGTCGAGTGCTCCAGCTTGCAGTCGCCTCGCCGCTCCTCGGCGTACTCCTGCGCGTACTTCGCCAGCGTCGCGTTCCACCTGCATGCCATGCACATGACATTCATTGCTCAGGCTCAGCTCGCCGCGCGCCGATGAGCCCGCCATTGATGATGGTAAGGGGGACACACAGCTTCCTTGCTTACTGGATCGGAGGCACCTTCTCCCTGTAGCGGAACACGTTGTGCTCCTTCACGATGTCGTTGATGGCCTTCTCGTTCAGCCCGTCCTTCAGCTCCACCGACGCCTGCGCGTTGCTGCTGCTCGGATTGGTCGCCGGAGAATACTGCTTCGAAGGCGGCGACACTGCAACTGCTGGCGTCGCCGGGGAGGAAGACTGTTTGGAGGGAGACGACACTGCGACTGGCGTCGCCGGGAAGGAAGGCAGCGACACTGCAGCTGGCGTCGCCGGGGAAGACTGCTTGGAAGGAGACGACGGCACTGCAGCTGGCGTCGCCGGAGAATACTGCACGGAAGGAGACGACGACACTGCAGCTGGCGTCGCCGGAGAATACTGCACGGAAGGAGACGACGACACTGCAGCTGGTGTCGCCGGCGCCGGAGAATACTGCTTGGCAGGCTGCGACGACGACACTGCAGGTGTCACCGGCGTCTGGGTGCCGGAGACTGCCGCCGCCTTGGGCGCCGTCTTGCTCGGATGGGTCGCGGAGTAATCCGTTTCGACCGCCGCGACTGTCGGCGGCATCTGTGGATTCTGCGGCTGTGACGAGTAGTAATCCACTTCGATCGCCTTCGCCGGCATATGCGGCTTGACCTGCGCCTCCGGTGATACACCGCCCTTGTTCGACGGCGTGTGCGGCTTGACCTGCGCCGCCGGCTGAGACTTGGAAGGAGCTGGCTCGTCCGGTATCCATGGCACGGCTTGATACCATTGCCGGGAGTCCGGCAGTGACTCCACGGCCCTGACCTGCGGCGACGACTGCGGCATGGCGCCGGTCCAACCGGTGACTAGAGCGGCGGCGGCGTCCTCCTCCGAGACTGGATATACCGCCGCGGTCTGGGCGCCGACGAGCGGATTCGACGCCGAAGTGACCACCGCCTTCTCGCCGACATCCTTCGACGCCACAGTTGCTCCTTTGAGAGGGCCGTCGCCGTAGGATTGCCCTGGTGTGGCCGCGGCACGGTGGCCGGCGGAGAGGAGGAGCAGGCAGAGCACGACGGCGATCACCGTGGCGTAGCGGCGCATCTTGTCCAGCGTTTTTTTGGGACCGGATTATTTGCTCTATCATTTGAGAAGTTTTAATTTGAAGAGAGGCGATGCTAATTTTGGCGCGCAAGCATGCTTGATTGGTTGGTGGCGCCAAGCTATTTTTGATGCGCGCGCGAGGTTCGCTGGTAACTATTACTAGCATGAGGAATTCCGTATTAATTATTTTCTTAAAAATATACTGAATTAAGCTTGGCATTTAGGTCCGGCCCACACAATGTTCGGCCCAAATATTTTGGCCCAGGTATTGTGTACTTTACCACGACTTCACAAGAAAAGGTTAGGCCATCAAGGTCACATGTTCCATTTCTGTGAGGTTCATTTTTAACCCTTAAACTTCGCTCAAAGTTTATTTAATTTTCATCCTAAAATACAAAAACAGTTAGTTTTCACCCCCACTCCAATTTTCAAAATCGAAAAAAAATCACCTTGTGACATGTTTTTGAGTGGTTCTGGTTCAAATGGAGGTGTTTTTTTTCTAGTTCACACCTTTATTGTCCATATTTTGTTGATACAAATGCCACTTAACTAGGCCCACAACAACGAAACTTAATTGAAGTTCATACTAGTGAAGAACTACAATCATATTGATTAAAATCACCATAGAATATATAGGGTGTTATATGTCCGATTTTAGAAATTGAGGATGAAAAAAAAGGTTTTGTATTTCAGGGTAAAAAAAAAGACTTCGAGCAAAGTTCAAATGCCAAATATAAATATTACCCTTCTTTTTTTTTAAGGAAAAGACCTGTCGTATTGTGGATCAACAAACTATAGTAAACCAGGCATCAAATTTATCTGAAATACATAGCAAAAATTAATTAATGATGAAGACTCAGCCATTATATATGTTTGGTCGCATTTAACCAGGAGACCAATGCAGATAAAATTCGTCCATATATGTGACGTTCGCTAATTAATTAGAGCAGTGCAATCAACGCGTACGTGCATGTATGTGGCTGGCTGGTGTCAAATCGGACGAAGGAAAATTAGGGCTGCATGACCATAGCCGATACCAACCTTGTCATAATTAATTAATTAATGCACTAGAGCTAGCTTCCAACTGTTAATTAATTTGCTGTACGAAAATTAATGCAACTGTGGATAGATTACGTACTGTAATTTTTGAGCTATTTGTACGTACAGATCATGTGGCTCCTGCATGTATGCATGCCAACAATTTCAAAGATTGAGCTATTTGAATCACCACAAGCTACGGTACTACTGTATCATAGAATCACCAAGTGCGGAGCCAGAAATTTTATCCAGTTGAATGTAGGGTCAATTTTATACTCCCTCCGTTTGAAAACATAAGACGATCGTATTTTTCATAAAGTTAATATTTAAAAATTTAACTAATAATTAAACTAAAAATATATATGTTTAGTGTTATATGGTATTGTCATATGATGTTAATTTTATAATTATTAATGATATATTATAAAAGAAACTAATGGTTGAAGTATAATGTTAGAAACCGTGTAGAAACCTAATTCGTCTTATATTTTTAAAAGGAAGGAGTAAATTTTAGTGGATTTACATGTGAAAATGGAAGCTTGTAATGGCGTTTGTGAAAAAGCTCCGCCACTGGAATCACTGCATGTGCTAATATAATTGCAGCTACATATAAGATATAAGATGGTAAATAAATCATGATTAACAATAGAATATATATCTTTAGTTAGGTATATCTCTCTCAATAGCATCTCTCAGTATTAATACCGCAAAATGTTTAAATTAAAGTTCTTTTTTTAAGAAGGTCTAAGGAAGAGACAAGCGTATTTTGGTTGTAAACATGAGTGCTTTCTGTCGGAACTTTTTCTACTAGCTAGTTTAGTGTATTATTATATGGCGGCTGCTAAATCGTTTGACCAATGTTATAATTAATACACAATCCTAGCTTTAGCTGGTTTCTGATCGTGAGGCAGCCGTGTGTTTGACTCAGCGAGGAAACGTGCATGAACATGCAGGCGTGGAAACAGAATCCCCTGGACTAATTGTTTGATGATTTCTTGCTGATATGAATGCATGAGTTACGTGCAGGGTTGATTAATTAGAACACATCGATCTGATGCATGCAATGTTTGAAGTTCCAGTCACTACTCAAGTCTCCATCGATGTAGCTTCCCCCTAACTTTACTGTTACTCTCATTTGTAGAGGATGCATGGTCTAAGCTAAACACCTTGAGGTGAGTTTGATCCATATAAATTATTCGTTTCTTTGGAAATCTTTGCATGTCACGTTGCGTGTGTGCTTGGCCATACATAATTCGTTGCTATAGAAGTATAGTGTTATTAACGTCTAAGCCGCCCAGCCGGCCATCAGTTACCTAACTAGCGCCCTCGACAAGGAACAGCCGACCAATCTAGCTAGCTAGTAATTAATAATCTGTGTGCCGGCCATACAGCTGCATGCTGCGATCCTCCTGGTGGCTTCTGGTTTTGTATAAACAGGGGAGAGTACTATTGCACTAGCTAGCCTAGAGCTGCCTTTGATTTTCCTTAATACTTTTTGGCTGTGTTTTTTTAATTTTTGAAACGGATTATTTTATCTACGTCTCTAAAAATACAATTTCTTTAAAAAAATTCTTCTGTATTAATTAGGCAACCTATTTTAAACTATTTATAAAATTTATTTTTTAATTATTAATTTATCACGTTAATTAAAAAACAATTCGCATCAATAATCTTAAAAAGAGCTACCTCAAACATAGCCAAAGTCACTAGAGGTTCAATTCCTTTCAGTGCACATGTACGTGTGTGTATATATATATATATATATATATATATATATATATATATATATATATATATATATATATATATATATATATATATATGTGTGTGTGTGGCTATATATCTTTCAATTGAGCAATTTCACAGTATAGATTATATACAATACATCACCCCTACAAATGACATGCAAGATCAGGGCAAGCAAGGGATCAGTATCTGACTATGAGTAATGGCGTAGCAGCAGCTTGATTCTTTTTTCACCCCCAAATAGTTCCACAATGTATGTATGTGATGAGTGGGTGTGATTTACTACAAATACAATCTGTGGGTTTTGCAAATAAGTGAATGCGATTTTGGGCTTAATTAAAAGGTGCTACATAGGCAAATTGAGCGCTATGCCTATCGTGCCAGCAAGGCCGTTGTTTTTTTAAGTCTATCTCGTAGTCGCAGTGGAGCTCAGACGACGAATAGCTAGCGTTTTCTGATCACCGGCTAATTTTTACGGGCATTTTCGGTGACAAACAATGGTGGCACCGGCGGCGGAAAGCACAGTCGCGCTGGCTCAGCCACTGATTCTCTCTGATTATTGCAACGAATGCAAGCTATTCACTCACATAATGTCAAATGCTTGAATGGGAAAACCATCAAGTCTTAATGTGAATGGAGCCATGCATGCGTATATGACCCTGGCTAACACCATCGCTAGCTAACCACTTTAAGATTTACATAATACTCCATCCGTTTGAAAATATAAGATATCTTTCTTTTCTGTAAAGTCAATATTTAAAAATTTTAATGAATAATTAAACTAAAAATATATGTGTCTAATGTCATATATGTAGTATCGCTAGATTCATATTTGATAATATTTTCATATGATACTAATTTTGT
Organism: Oryza meyeriana var. granulata; assembly: GCA_003991445.1. Taxonomy (NCBI): domain Eukaryota; kingdom Viridiplantae; phylum Streptophyta; class Magnoliopsida; order Poales; family Poaceae; genus Oryza; species Oryza meyeriana. The sequence goes on from RYFJ01001652.1 coordinate 21,291, forward strand.
GGTTATTGATGATATATTATAAAAGTAACTAATAGATAAAGTATAATATTGAAGACCGTATAGAAATCTAATATGCTTTATATTTTCAAACAAAGAGAGTATTCTTTTTAAGAAACGGATAAGCTAGTGGATCTCCGGACTGGGGGTGTTCGAATTGGCTTGTGCCGATGGGTTATAAGTCGCACGTAAAACGAGAAATATTATTAACGTGTGATTAGTTAAGTATTAGCTATTACAAACTTAAAAAATTGATCTATTTGATTTTTTAAGATACTCTCATATAAAAAGTTTTTGCAAAAAACACACCGTTTTACGTTTTGGAAAGTATGCTAACAGAAACTGATAGAGCAACTATAAGCAATAAGTAGAAGCAAAACACCATGTAAATGTGAAATGGAACAGAAAAAGTCTACTGGCTCCCTAGTTGATTCAAGTCATTGATAGTTTGGCATGCATGTCGACGTATCCAAGCCGTTAAAACTGTTATGTTAGAATTAGATTCTCAAAAATTTAAATTGTAGCTGAAGCACGTTGTTTCGCCAGAGTACTCCCTCCGTCCTGTAAAGAGTTTATTTTTAGTATTTAAAATTTGTCATGTAAAAGGTTTATTTGGAATTGTTAATGGGCAAATGCGTGCGCAATTAATAGGCACTAGCTAACCAACGGACACCATCTATCAGAGCAAGTTCAATAGTATAGCTATTAGTGTTAATATATTTTCTTCATCTCAAAATAATAAAATCTAGTACTGGATGTAACACATTCTAGTAATACGAATCTGGACAGATCCATGGGATATCTCGTATATCTGCACGTATTTCATCAGGAATACCGTAACCTAATTATGTACGGAAAGATATATCAAAGTATGTATAATTCTACAAGTAATGAAGGTATCCTGTCCCTATAAGGAAGAACTTCATAGTCCGTCTCGGGAACGACAAGACCTTACTTACCCATGTCCTATTAGGTATCCGTGAATTCTACTTGACAAGCGGTCAAGCTATGCTATATATACAAGACCTCCCAGGAAGAAAGGGGATCGAATCATAAACCATATAATCCACACCACATCGAGTCGGCGCCAAGGAACAAGCCTCCTTGTAGTCACTGACTACATAGCGCCACCTATTCTGTCGAGATTAGTCTGATAGACAAGATTAGACAAGATCGCTTCCTTCATTGTACTCGGTGCGATGCACCCACATCAATACATATAAACAGGAGTAGAACTATTACCCATGCCAGGGGTCCTGACTTGTATAAAAATCTATATGTCTTGCTCCTTACCACGTCTTTTTGTAGATCTTGGTAGCAGTCGATCCCTATATTCTCAAATATCATAGTTGGGATCTCACCTGTCGACAATTGGCTGGCTACTGGATTTCTATCCATTATCTAAAAAAAGGTTATATCAACCACCAATCTAATAGCTTCACCAACCACCAATCTAATAGCTTCACCCATACAATAGTTAACAATAGATACATATTACACCATTAATAATTGGTTCACCTCATTCTCTCATAAAGTTTATTGGAGCCTATACTGCAGCTAGCTACAGATCAGCAACATGGTTCTTTTCTCTGTCCTCTCCTCTATGCTTCAACTCAGCTCAAATATGAGGTGGCAACTCCACCGCTTACATCACCTTATTGTATCTACTCTCAGTCATTTCTCTAACAATTAATGAGAAGAGATACCTAAGTCATTTCTCCCCTGTACTAATTTTGTTAGAGAGTTGCTAAAAACAAACTCTTTGAGAGATGGGGAAAGTAATAATTAACAAAACGGAAAATGAACCTAGTTGAAACTTGAAGTGTGGTCTCCCATGCGTGTAATTTGTTACTCCAGATGTCCCAAAAGGACTTGATTTTTTAGCCATTCCAAGAAAATTTAATAATAAGAAAAAAGACTAAAGTACCCTTTATTAATGGGAAAGTATAATATTATTAGGTGGGTAGGTAAGCAGTATTAAAGTAATAAAACTTTTTTATTTGTGGACCAAGGATAGATTTGAAGCTAAAAATTTAGCACAAATTTTAAACGCTAGAAATAAAGCTGTTTTGGAATGTAGTTAGTACTAATAACCATTGCGACAAGAATGGTCTCTTGCAGCTGCCAAATAATTACATAGCTAAGCTCACATTTCTTGGGAGATTGAGCCTTGAATCGTTTGTTTTTTTGAAATTTTCACGGGGGGAGAGACTCCCCACCTAAATAGATTAAAAAAAAGGAATTGTACACGGTCTGACGAAACAACTTGAAAGAAATTACAACGTCTAGAGAAGGGAGGAGAAAATGGATTTCCATGAAGTGGATAAGGGTCGATCCTGTTGTTTGAGACGATGGGACTAGAAGCCTGCATCTTCCACACAATTCCTAAGAAGACAAGATAGCGAAGGGGGGAAGTTGTTGAAAGTTACTTCATTGCGGTGGTTCCAAAGCCTCTCGAAGCACAACAGGAAGAAGGTTAGATGAAGTCCCTGAGGGAGTGGTCCGTCCGGGCAAAGGTCTTGGAGTTCTCGAGTTGTAGTGATTGTCGGGTGAATTTGGATTGCATCCCAAAAACTTATCGCCAGCGGGCAGTAAAGCAAGAGGTGATCTACATCTTCAGAGGCGTGCATGCAGAGTTCACAGTGAGCTGATTGTACAATCTTTTTCTTAAGTAACTTTGCTCTCATCGGTAGCTTATCTCTCGCCAATAGCCAGGCGAAGAATTTTACTCTAGGCAGTGCGGAGCTTTTCTAGATCGCATTGTAGGGAGACTAGTTCTGGCATCATTTTAAGCAAAAGGCTTCTGTTTTGAAGTTCCAGGTTTCTAATTCCTAGACCGCCATGTTGTTTTGGGGCGACACAATTGATCCCATGCCACCAAACAGCTTGATCCATGGCAGGTTTCTTCCCTCGTCCAAAGGAATGCTCTTCTTTTGCGGTTGATCGCTTCAATTGTTCCTTTTGGCAGCAGTAGTGATGACATGGCATATGTGGGGAGGCTATCGAGAATCAAGTTTACTAGGACGACTCTGCCTGCATAATTTAAGAGCGAAGCTTGCCAACCTGAGAGGTACCTGTTGACTTTTACTATCAGGGGAGTGAAAGCATTGAGAGGAAGTTATTTACTCGAGAGAGGTAGGCCCAGGTATGTTTGAGGGAAATCCTCCAATTTGCATTATAGAATATCTGCTATGTCTCTTGCCGTGTCCTGGCCAGTGTGCATTGTTACTAGAGTGCTCTTGCCAAAGTTAATCTTGAGACCTGTCACTAGTGAGAAGGAGTCTAGAACACTCTTTAGGGCTTGAACTTGCGTTGGAGCCACGGAGCTAATTATCAGTGTGTCTTCTACTTATTGAAGGGTGGCACAGTTGAATTGCTGTCAATTGGGTGTCTTATGTCTTGATTGCTTTGTATTAGTTTTTGAAGGACATCTACCACAAGGATGAACAGGTAAGGTGATAAGGTGTCACCTTGTCCTTGGCCTTGCTTACATTGTATCCAATTGCCAGGAGTTCCATTGAGCACAATCGCAGATTTTCATGTGGCTAGTAAGGTTGAAATTCATTATTGCCAGTTGTGAGGGAACCCCTGGGCTTGTAGGATATAGAATAGGCTTTCCCATTGTATTGAGTCAAATGCTTTGGCAAACTCCAACTTGATCATTGATGTGGGGCATTTCCTTTTGTGACAACATTGCACTAGTTTTGTTGCATAGGGAAAGGTCTCAGAGATGCTTCTCCCTTTGATAAAACCTGTTTGATCCTAGTCTATCAATTTACTCATTTGAGGTTGAAGTCTGGAAGCTAGAATTTTTGATAGGATCTTGGTTAGGCAGTTTTGCAAAGCGATTGGTCTGTATCCCTAAGGGGAGTTTGTCTTGCCCTGTTTTTGAAACAAAATTATGTATGCTCGATTAATTCTTTCTAGCTGAGCTGAGTTCTGATGGAAGGCCTACAACAAGTGCTAGAGATGGCAATGGGGCCCCGTGACTCGAGACCTGATGGGTTTTTACTATTTTAGGAGTCATATATGGTCTAATTCTTGTACCCATGGGTCCACTAATGAGCAAAAATGCTTACCCGTTGGGTAGACAGGTATGGGTTTGTTCTTTAGCCACCCGTACCCACTAACCCATGGATAAAAAGACCCATATGCCTAGCAAAAACTATTAGTAACCCAAGGCTCAATGACTTCCAAACTTTATCATAAAACTCCTTTCACCTCTCAACCTCTGCCCTAGTCCGGTTGTATGGAATTATCATCTAATTTCTTGATTTTGGAATGTGGTTGTATGGTTTGTTTACTTGTTTTTGAACGTTAATGTTAAAATCACCGCTACCTGATATGATGTTGATGGTTGATTGTTGTAATCGGCTAATTGTTGTGCAAAATTGCAACTGCTCTAAGTTAGTTTTGTGGGTATGGGTACCCGTTGGGTACCCATTACCCCCACGGGTGTGGGTATGGGGAGAATCTTGCACCCGTGAGTGGGTATGGGTGTGGGTGTTGGAGCGGGAATTTTGAATCATCACGTGTGTGGGTATGGGGTAAGGAAACCAGATGGGTACATAGCCATTGCCATCACTAGCAAGGACTTGATGGAGTGTTGGATATATGGCCATGCTGCTTGATAGAAACTAGGGCCGAAGCCATCGGGTCCTGGAGCACTGTCTGTATCCATTTTTCCCAGGACAGCTTATGCTTCCTTGATGTTGAAAGGCTGAACTAGAGAGTGCCAGTCTATTGTTTGCTGATATTGATATAGGTTTGCTAAAGAGAAGTCCTAATGAGTATGGATAGTTGTTCCCATTGTTGTTTGGAAGAAATCATACAAGATTTGCGCCTTCGAGTCGTGATCATAAATTTGGTTACCCTAATGTAGGATTGACTTGATGCTATTTTTTCTCATCTTGTTGGTGGCATGGGCATGGAAAGAATTTTGTGTTGTCGTCGCCTACTTGAATCCTTTTAATCTTCGCTCTCTACTTCCAAAAAAGAGCTTGATCGTGGAGGGTGGAGACTAAATTTTGTTGCACTAATTCTCTTAGTGTCCTCTCAGCCAAAGAGAGTTGCATGTGTTCTTCTAAGAGGTCAATGACAACTTTGCAGTCTTCAGTTATCTTTGGAGATTATTTGTTTTCTTTGATCCATTTCTTTGCCATCTGTCTAGCCTTTTTGAGTTTGGTCACGAGGGAACCCGTGGCACAGCAGAGCTGTGTGGTGAGGTTGGTGACGCTATCGCTCGCCAAGTTGTAAAGGATGGTTGGGAGGAAAGAGGGGTTGGAAAGAAGGGAGTTTTCAAAGCGAAAGATGGAGGACCTCAGGATATTAGTAGAAACTGAAATGACAAGGGAGACATGATCAGAGGTGGTGTGAGTTTGGGACGAGAGGGAAGTGTTTGGTAAAATTGAGTTCCAAGAAAGATTTAAAAAAACTATGTGAATGCGGGAGAGGGTGGGAGAAGAGCATTTATTGACTAGGTAAAGAGACGATCGAGAAGAGGAAGCTCTAAAAGACTTAAATTATTGATAGTATTATTGAAAAGAGAGGCAAAGCTAGCATCAAAGGAGAAATTGTTCTTGTCAAGGGGATCTCTAATGAGGTTAAAATCTCCTAAGATGATCCAAGGACTTGATATATGGGTGGCTACCTCCTCAAGAGTGAGTGATGAAGAGAAATGGGGAGAGAGTGACGCCTCACAATGTATCTGGATTTGCTGAAAAGGTTCTGGTTTCCGGCCGTCATGATGCTCCCGCGAGCCAGATGCAGCAATGTATTCGAAGGCAGAGAGATTCGGAGGGAGAAAGCAGCACAATTTTGCAGGATCAATCAAGGTAAGTTTAGTTTTTTGAAAGGCAATCACAGAAGGTGAGGTAGAAATAACAGAATTACGAATAAGATTCATTTATCATTGTCACCGAGACCATGGACATTCTAGGACATAAAACAGAAGTTGCGATAATTAGACATAGACATTTAGCAGGTGACATGTAACGCTAGGGAAGGAAGAGCACAAAAGTAGGGAAAGAGGCTTGATTCTAGAGGCACAACATAGCAGCCTCTTGCTCTTCCAAGGTGACAAACTGCACTGGTGGTCACGATCATACTCCCCTGGTTAACACTAGTTCAAGCTCCTTTGTGTCTTTTTCATCCAACTTGCAGATTCTGGCCAGGTCAAGGATAGCTGAGGGGAAGGTTTCCTGGTTCGGGTCTGCTAGGATGTTGTGTTTGTGAAAAGCTTGTTATAGTTTGATCAAGCATGCTGCCAACTTCTCCTGGATGTTCTTAACTTTGATGGCCTTGGACTACATCGTCTGAAGTTTGGCTGGTTCTTTTGTAGCCAGTCTCTCACCCTGCCTGCACTTGTCTTGAGCAGCCTTGCTCCTTTTGAGTGCCCCCTTCTTCTTTGTGATCTCAAACTCATCTGGTTCACTAACCAGGCCATTGAAGGGGAACTCAGCCTCATCCTCGGGGTGGGCTGAAGCTTGAGACTAGGGATCGCCCCGAGGGGTGGTTACCATAGCTCCCACAGATTCTGAGTTGTCAATCCACAGGAGAGCTAGGATCTAGGCTGAGGTTTGCTAGAGTGTAGTGTCATTGTCCACCGTGTCCATTAGATTGCTCCGATTTTGCTGATTTTGTCTCATGGTCCTAGCCCGCTAGGGCCTAATGATGTGGTAGTATCTTTGGGGTTGTCGAATCGTCTGTTCGCCAAAAGTCACTTGTTTAATTTCCTCTCCTTTTCCTTCCCTCCGCATTATAAACAAAAATAATTTAGACACATCTTCTATATTGTATTCTTTGCACATAATACCTCAGAGGATAATGGAGAGAGGAATAAAAAACCTAAGCTCCATAGGAGTGTGTTGATTATAATTAAGCAGGTGGCTAGCGATTAGTATGGAAGCGATACTGCAATCCAAGCAACGACGAACACAAGCAGCAGACACCATCAAACAAGCCAACCTACTCGATCTCTTGCTTATTTATACCTTGCCACTCTTGCATCTCCCTTTCGATGATCAGTTAGCTATACGTACTAGTAATCAATCCAATCCATAAACCAAGTAGCTAATTAATAATCAGCTCATCGTTTGGAACTGAACGGTGGAAATTTTCCAAATTGCTTGCTTTCTTGTGATATATCAAGCAGCGAGCGATCGATGGGGAGGTCGCCGTGCTGCGACAAGGCGGCGGTGAAGCGCGGGCCATGGACGGCGGAGGAGGACGCGCGGCTCAGGTCGTACATCGAGCAGCACGGCACCGGCGGCAACTGGATTGCGCTGCCGCGCAAGGTCGGCCTGCTCCGCTGCGGCAAGAGCTGCCGTCTCCGCTGGCTCAACTACCTCCGCCCCGACATCCGCCACGGCGGCTTCTCCGCCGACGAGGACCGCGTCATCTGCGCCCTCTACGCCGCCATCGGCAGCAGGTGGTCCGTCATCGCCGCCCACCTCCCCGGGAGGACCGACAACGACGTCAAGAACTACTGGAACACCCGCCTCAAGAAGAGGCTCCTCTTATTCGCCAACTCCGCCGGCAAGCCACCGCCGCAGCCGCCGCTGCAGCTGCATGGAGGAGGTGATCACTGTGTGCCTCTTCCTCATGCCAACAATCAGCTATACGTTGCTAGCATCAGCGGCGGCAGTGTCACTGGCATGCACGTCGGAGTTGGAGGAGGAAGCAGCGCTACTGCTACGACGAGTGGCAGCGTCGTGGCGAGCCACGGCTACGACGTCTTCGCCGCCGGTCAGTCGTCGTCGACGGCAGCTACGAGCTACTCGAGCGGCGTAACGGCGGCGACGGAGCTCGACGAGATCTTCCGTTCCACTTCCACCGGCACGAGTGGCGGCGGCGATTGCTCATCAGCTCAGAGCACGGACGCGCTGATGATGAATTGGTACAGCAACCGAGTACAGTTGCAAGGCGAATTACAAGGTCAGCAGCAGCAGCAGCAGCAACTTGGTTTTGGCGTGCCTTACTGGTGATAATCATGTATTGATGCATCGTACATTTGCAGAGATAAGATGTTGATTATGTGCTCTTAGTATAGTTGAACTTGGAATGTATGCACCCTCATATGTCCAACAATTAATCTTAATGGAGAGTAATTTTAATAAAAGGATAACGTCAATTAATGGAGGGGTTTGATGTAATACATGCATGGTTGAATGAAATAGGTCCACAATGTGAAGTGAAACGAATCATGGCAAATGCATTGTAATTTATACAAGTGCATTTCTCCTCTGACGGTACGTGTTGGTTCATTTCTCTCAAGTTTATTGGGTAATTAATACAAGTACATAACTACTCAAGTAGTAGTACGGTGATCGTTACAGTGTCTCGTTAGCTGTTGTGGCTGATTCGTTGCAACCTGGAAACGTACGTACGGACGTACGGTCTCTTGAGAGATCAAACCATCAATAGCCACCGGATAATTTATTGGCCGTTGCTTGAGCAACCAAAAGATTGGCCACATATCTTTGGAACTCATCTGTGTCTTCTTTGCTAATTTCTTCGTTAGACTCTGTCATGTGCCAATCTATCTCCCGTGTAATTTTGAGAATTCATGCAGGCAACAAGCAGTAGTACAGTACGTAGCTAGGAGTATGACGAAAGATGATATGAGGTGTCTCATCAACGACCTGGTAGCATCTGACAACTTCACAAGCTGAAGAAGACCTGGAAGCTAGCTCGTCACTACTCTTACTCTGTCCAGAAATTCTTGTGTAGAGATCACCGCTGACGTCAACAAGATCCGTCATCCTTTACACTTGGAAAGTTGAAGTCGATCGATAGATTGGAAATTTGTTGGAGCAGATTTTGATGACTGGTCGCAGCAGCTGAAACGTAATCTGCTGACGCCAAAATTGTACACTTGGATCGATCGACATGCACTTGTGTCAAATTCAAACGTACCTACAACATTTTTCCCAGGGTTCAAATACCGCGGGAGCTGCCTGAGAAAAACCAAACCTGCAGGCTGCCTGACCTAGCTAGTCTAAGTAATACTCTATATATGTGGAATACAAGGCCACAGACAGTGTACAAACATCACGTCTATTGACTAAATTGCAGCAGCAAAAACACCAACCAAACTGTGTACAAGGCTACAAAGCAGTCTGCAAATGTTCTGCTTATGTTTCATATCCACTCTTCAAAGCATGCTTTGAGGGAGGCAACAAATTCTTCATGCTGAATTTCCCTGTTTGCCTCAGACACTTGTTCAATGCACTGACAGCAGTTGAAAGACTTCTTTTATTCCTTTCAAGAAACAGTAAAGAGAGATAAAAAGAGGAAGGAAACACCACCGAGGGCAGAACAAAATATTCACTGAAATCAGCATGCCCCAGATTTGTGAGGCACAGCACAAAAGAAAATCCCCTGAGCTTTTGATGACAAGACTGATGGTGGCTATAAAGTTTGATGGGAATATGCCTCCCAAAAGCTACAGATATGTATAGATAGCAGCCCAAAGCTAAATGTCAGGAACTGCCACCAAATACAAAATAATGGGACATGCTTCTTGACAAATAAGGATTATATTTAACAAATGCGCATGTCCAGGACAAGCGCTAAGCTACCAGGCAAGAAATCTCAGTTTTACATTCACAGACGAGTTGGAGTTAAAAGAGGAGGGTAATTGAGTTGCAGAGTAGCAGAGGCAATCAAAGAAACAAGTCAAGAAGATGAACAGCTCTATTCTTAGATCGTTATTGAAAATAGTAAAAATATAAATTTCATGTAACAGAATTACCGAGAGCTACAACAATATATGCATGGCTAAGGCTTGAATGAATATACTAACATGTCCTGGAGTCACTAAGTCAGAAATCAAACCGATTAAAACACCAAAATTGCATTCCAGGTATCCTCATGCTCTCTCAATGTATGTTGTATGATGTATGTGGCTGTACATTTTCATGGCCAAACAGGCAACGGATGAAGGGGTTAGTAGTTAGATATCCTATTCTATTCTGATAAACCCCTTTTCTGCAATCTGACAAGGAAAGTGATCGACTTCACAGCATGCCGCAGACGGCTAACTGGGAGTCCATTCAGTGTTGGGTGAGACAACTCCACTCTGGATTCCTCACAGGTTTCTTTTCCATTCGACTTACCAGAGCTACACCCTTGATCCTCATCCCTCCCAACAGTCTGAATTTTCTCCAAGGGTACATCTTCAGTGTCGTTGAACTGACAATAGGAAGAATGAAGCCGGTGGTGAATTTCATCCATTCTTCCTGATCGTTCATCTTCCCTGTCCATGTCAATTAAATCCTGTACAATCAAAATACAGTAGTCAATCACTCATGAGCTAAAAAACACACCAGTCACCACAACGATAGAATGTTAGACCATGGTTATTTTCTAATTTGTTGTAGACTTAGATTCATCACTATACACTATGACGGAACTAATACTAACCTGTGCTGGGGTAGTTCTGAATAATGGAAGAAGTCGGTTTCTGCAATACTGATTGAATAACAGAGTAAGGATGATAAGAGGTATAGTGAAGCCTGCAGCTACTGGTGATTCTTTCAGGCCAAATACACCAAGGCAGATAATCTGGGTGAGCACGAGAGAGAATATCACTGTGTTGTGTGCGATTGGCCAGTACAAACCCCCTGTGTCATATCTTGTTCGGTAAACATTGAGCAACTGAAAACAACACGAATAGAATATCATTAGCATGGAGAAAAACTAAGGTTGAAGAACAAAGCTAAGAAATAAGAAATGCTATTTCACCAAACATTTTTGACAAGAACATGCGATTTCCTTTCCAACTTTAGTTGCATGAAATACTGCAAGCTAATCAACAAATATAATGGTGCAGTAAGATTCATGTCAAAAATGTTCACCACCACGGTTGCAATTTGCAACATAATAGTGGTGATTGATGAAGATATTCATATTTGCAAATAAAAATATGTTACGAACATATAATACTCAAGTAGAAATGCAGAATGCCAAGTTTCTCACCTGATTGCGGTACACGACATAACCAAGGAAGAAGTACACTAGCAGAAAAGGTAAGATCAAAGGTGCCAGTACAGAGCATGTGAAGCCCAGTAGTCCAAACAGCAATACTTTTGGCACTTCTGTGTGATACGGGAATGAGGGAACGAACTCTGTGTCTTCTCTCATATGTAGAATATATTTCCTCACGAAGTTCCATATCAAACTAAATAATTGCATAAGTTCAGATGATAAACTGGCCCATCCTGATGTCAGAACATAGGTGATAAAGAAGGTAGCCTGAAAATATTTACAGAATAGCAGAGAGAAGTTAGAACAAAACTAAAGGGCAAACACAGTATCTTTTTCCATGAAAGAAACCTTTCTTTACGAAGTCCAAACTATTCATATTTTCTGCAGCACAAAGACAAGTGCTTGGACATTATTTACCTGACCAGGTATAGCTCTAGCAAGCTGTACAGGGATGTCCTTTGGGCTTGATAACACATTCAATTGGCTTATGACAGTACCAGATAGTACATTTCCAAAAAATACATTCCACACAGTGAAGTACAGCACTTTACAGCAAGCACTCCTCTTCCTTTCACTGTGAGATATAGGCCCCTCTAATGTAGAAAACAATATCATTATCGGTGCAACAGTGTATAGAAATATTTGCAGTATGACACTGGGAAGGTACCCAGTTACAAGCTGGCTAATGTATTTTCTGCACATGAAAGAGTAGTCAGTAGATGCTGCATAGAAATGAATAGAAGCCTGTATTTCTACATTGAATATTGCCTCAACAACACAAGAGCAAAAGAAACATCAAACTGTGTTCCTTTACACATTTGAATCGACTAACTGCAGAACATGTTAAATAGTTAATCAGTCTAATCACAAGAGTAGGGCCTCACCCTTTCTTTAACATAGATGAGATATGGTTCATATACTACAAATAAGAACAAACTTTATACTAACAAGAGATTGGTTCCATTTTAACATGTAGACTTACTTCTCCAGTATCCCCTTTAGGAAAGGAAGCCTCTGCTGCAACTGCTCTAGCTGAGATAGTCCTTGTATAAATGTCACTGGTATCAGAAAGAATAACATAAAAACAATAGAACCTAGGAGCGTAGCTATTCGGCGAATCCAAAGCTGCTTATAAGGTAGCCAAAGATTTGACCAATACACATCATCTGGTTCTGGAGCTAGATCAGTAACCCATTTCATAGGGTTAGATGTTTGAAGTATTTCTGAGGCAATAAGGGCAGCATACCGAGTTCTAAAATATACAAAAGCAGCTGCACATTCCTGGTACAATTCAACAGTTAAAGTTACTGGTTTATACTGACTTGTTGATGAACTTTGTGAAAGAGTTAATATTTGTGTGCTTAAAAGTGCAACCTGATCATCTAGTTTCAAGCTGGAATCATGAAGGTCAGACTTCCCCTGATTCTGCTCAAGCCCAGTTGCCAACAGCTGGAAAGAATTAGAGGAGGCTCCGCACAGACAACACCGGTATGAAATTGCTCTACAGCTCTGATCAACAGTGGTGTCCGTAAAATGTTTGAACTTCCTGTATGCCTTCTTTGCACCAGTCTGTCAGGATATGGCTGGATTTATTACACCATAAGAAGAAAGTGAAATAAAAATATGCAAAGCCATAAATTCAATTGAAGGAACCAGAGATTAATGCACCACTCCAAAGAAAAAGACAGAAATGAGAATCAAATTAATGGGGAGAATGTGAAACTATCATAAGGTTTTGCTTGTTTCCCACAGTGATTACCCAACTACGAGATAGTAGTCCCAAAATTAACAACATCAAATGACAACAACTATCAAGGCTGTACTTTTAAAATTCCAAGAAACAATCAGCATTATTCTTCACCATTAAAAAAAGTTTAAATTTATGTATGGCCCATCCCTTTGTGTACAGCTTACCATTATCTTCTGAACTTTTCCAACTTTGTAAACAACTTGATGGAACAGGTAGCTTGATGCATGGTACTTGGTGAAGAAATCATCAACAGCATTACTGCATGATTCTTTGGTTTCCTTTGGTATTCCACGAACAAGGACAGTAAAATGGCTTGGATTGGGCGTTTCATGAGTAAGATGACCGAGCCTCAGCCTAACAATGTGCTTGTACTCCTAAATTATCAGACAAATAATGTTATCAAATATGTTCCTCAATATGAGGAAAGAGAAGACTCACAAGCGCAAAAGGCCTTACAATATATAGGAGAATACAAGCTACTCCTGATATTATGTACAGGGCTACACAATGGACCCAAAGCCTGCAATGCAACCAGCACATAAATCATATCTTTCACAATAAAATATTAAATTATTGATTGTATGAAAGTACTTCTGATGATAAATCTACCTGTGTTATTTTCACATATCAAATCTTAACATTTTTGTATTTGTTACTGATTTGATTGCACGCATTCTAAAACATCATCTATTTGAGAAAGGAGGGAGTAAATGCCAACAGCCAAGAGGCGTAAATGTCATGTTGACCATTGGTTAAACTACCCTATAATAAAACTAGCAGAGGTTTCTTATCTCACCATCTTGATCTCACTTGCACATTCCCAATTGTAAAGATATCCAGTGATTCTGAAGGAATCCGAACATGATGTATATCTTGCCCAAAGTAATTCAGTGGTAGAATTCCAAACACACACAGAAGGGCAGCTAGGGAGAAGATGCGTATGCTGTTGAAAAACAAATGTATTAGCATGCAAATTTGGGTAAAACAAATGTATTAGCATGCAAATTTGGGTATTGAGGTCAAAAACAAGGAATAAAAATCTTGAAATATAAGCCATGGGGTGTGCTACTGTGCATTACAACAAGTCAGGAACTTATGTTTTATACAGCTATCAATGTTCTTCTCCTTCCGATTCACACCACATAAATATTCAACACTAAGAAATCAGATACCACCTTCTACTGGAACTAACATAATACTCCTATAACAAATGATACAGGAAGGTAAAAATACCTGAATACTAGAATTCTATTGAAAACAACAGCATCCAGTCCAGCAGCAGTCAAGATCTCTTCCTCAGTACACTGCAGGGCTTTTACTATCCAGCCAGTAGATGGTACAAACCTCTCCAAGATAAAAGCCTCTCGGAGCCGATTATGCTCCTCAGCAATCCTCCTCCCAAAGTAGACCCTGACATTAGCTGGTTGCTTTCTCAGAACAGAATAGAGCGATAGAAATAGCACACAAAGACCAATGTTGATGCCAGCAGAGGTCAGAAGTCCGCTGATTTTCATTCCTTCCTACCAAGCGTGTGGCATGCAAGATAGATTATGTCATCTAAATACAAGCACAAATTTCATCCTTGGTATTCACAGGCCTCAGCACCTGCAAGAAGAGATCATCATAGGAAATCAATCCTACAAGTGTAAATCGTTGCAAATTCTGTAATCTCCAAAAACGGAAAAAAAATTGCAAAACAACAGATAACAGCATCACTGCCAATTTATCTTAAAACCAATCCCATCAGAGTAAACGTACATCCAAAAGTGCCACACAAGTATGACAAGGTAAAATAAGATTTGAGAATGAAGCCAGTTCCTCAGATTGGAAGTAGGGAGTTACGGACAGTGGAACCTTCGAGATAAGTAAAGTGATTGGCTAAAAGTAGTAGTAGCACGTAGCATACTCCAGATGCAATGTCATGTGCCCAAATGAGGCCTGCTTATATTCTATATTCTACTAGTAACTAAAGAAAATGATGTGAGTGCCATCGACATCGTTGGCTGCAAGCCTGCAATTGGACGAATCCAAGCTGTCTGAACGGGGTGGGTTAGATTCGACAGTTGGAATCGGTTTTGCGTGTGAGCATCAGCATCACCAGAACACCACAGAACAGAAAGCGGAGTGCCTGCAACTAAAAAACGATGGGAAATCATAGCCGAAAATTACAGCAACCGCTGGCTACGCCCTCCCTAATTAACCGCCGCAACCACAAAAGGAAAAAACCCAACTCCGAAATCCATGAACACACGCGGGGACAAAGCGAGGGCGCATTATCGCATCGAAACATCTCCGGCCACTCACTTAAAACTGGAAGTTCTCTAGACCAAGGAGTAATCTGACGAACTAGTAAGAACTACTTGCCTCAAAGTCGGCGAGAGCCCGCCCGGCCGCCCGCGCAACACAGCAGCCGTCGCCTCGGTTCCGGAGAACCCTGCACCACCACCATTAAGCCAACCCCAATAGAAAAATAGAATGAGAAGAGGAAAAAGGAAAAAAAGAACACTCGAAATCAACCAAGCAGCCGCATAGAAGCATCGGCGAGCAAGCAGAAAAGCAGATTACCTCGACAAGGAGTGGATTAAGCGCGGCGGCAATGGCGGGTGAGATGGGGATCGGATTGGAGCAGACGAGAGGAGGAAGAAGCCAATCAATCTGGAAACCAAACCAACCTATCCTCTTCGCTTTTTGGTTTGGTTTTTTGGTTTCGCGAGAGAGAGAGTGAAAAGGGAAGCCACGAGGAGTTATTGCACAAATCAAAAATACAGTAGTATCCTCCGAATAAAAGGGGATTTCTTTTCTATAATTTAATTAATTGAATTGAATTATAAGGAGATGCCACGTCAGGTGGGCAGTGGGGAACGCGGATTGGTCGTTGGGACCCACACTCTCTCTGGGCCGTTGGATGGAGGGATGATCGGCTACGATCGATCGAGCCAAGCAATATGATGCCTTGTCGTGCTTGGTTACCAACAAGTAAAGCACACATTATTCACCTTGATCTTGACATCAAATCGAGACCAACGATTTGATTTTTGTTTATCCAGATCAAGTCCCTTGTAAGTTAAGTAATTACTGCTATCTTTGTTTGTCTTAAGATTTGAGTTTTTGGGAGCCTTGGACGCTATGCATGCATCTATCTTCTTGAGTAGTACTCCATAATAATACTTGGAATTACTGCAGATTTATTTTGATTCATTCATGTCCGGTCCCTAGGAACTGAATTGCTTCTTGTTTAAAGTTGTACACTAACCCAGATCGAGTACGAAAGAGGCTAATACCATTAGCCGCATTGACACAACATGCATAACGTACGTGGCAACTGTCTGAAACTCTTATTAGAGTGGCTACAATGGTTACACATCTGTTAGCTATTAGCGAGCTCATGTGAGCACAATCTGATACCATACAGGATAATCACCGCAGGTATTGATTGGGATCAATATTATAAATATATATACCCAGTCTCTTATCTTATCTTCGAGACCGATTTTTAAAAACAGAGATGGATTTATAAAAATAGAATGGAAAAAGATCGATGCAGACGACGCAAGTGCGAGATCGCTAGGCGCCGTTGGCTGAAAGCCCAAAGCCAGAACTAGGTTCCCTAGCACAGTCAACAAGACCACTCACAGGATGCAAGCTGAGAGAAATGGCTGAAATGGTCGGCCCTATATAGGCTGAAATAAATTTGTTTTGGAATGGATCAGCAACAGAATAGCCAATCTATTGTAGCAATGGTTTTTTATATTGTCTATAATATATAAAAAATTAAAGTAAACAACGAATTATATCACTAAACTTGCTCTTAGGTATCGCCTATCAAAGGGCAGGTGAGCCAATGCAAGACCAATCGATTAAGCCGACCATGACAAGGACACGTTTTTTTTCCTTCAATTTTATCGCAATTGTTGTAGCTACTAGATAGGAGAAAAAAATTCAGTGGACAACACGTGATATATTCTGAGAAAATTCGGCACAAGCTGTCGTCCACGCGCCACTTATTTCACATGCATGCTGCTACCGCGCCAGCCTACATACAGCATCATCCACGAGAATAAACAAATACTCCCAACACGGCAGCCAACTAGAGGCCCTCCTATTGGGGCCTGTCGAGCTGAGATTTAGAACGCTAGATTCTGAGAAGCAGCTGGCTAGCAATTCTGAGAAGTTTGAGATTCTGTTACAAAAGGAGGTCCTGTTTGGAGAGCTTCTGGCTGGTGTACATGAGAAGGCCTAAATTGTCTAAAAACCCCATGAAAGTTGATGTTGGTCTGATGTATATGCGATATCCGGCTCGGCAGCCCACTTGCTGCCTTCGCTGCCTCCCGACCTCGGGGGTGTGCTCCCTCGCCGCTCCGAGCCTAGCTCACAGCCGCTGTCGCCACACCACTCCCCCGAGCCGTCTCGTGACGACCAAGTCGATCCTCGTACGTGTGTTCCCACCCGCTGCCGCGTTGGCCCGGTGGAGGAGGGGACCATCCCGCCTCACCTCGGTCCCGGCGGTTTGCGCGACATGAACCCAGCCGCCATCCCGCCTCCAAAGACACAGCTCGAGTTCGCCGGTGCCGTGCCCGACCTCTGTATTTGACCCTAGTCGCTCGGCCAAAAGCCCGGAGGCCAAGGACCGAACACTGCTCGCTCTCCGAGCTCGGCGCCCGTCGCCGCCGACTCGTCAGAAGCTTCTCGTCCGTATCTTTCAGATCACCCAAGCCCTCCTGAACCTCTTAAAAAGGAGGCCAATTCGTCCGTACCCCCCCTAAGCGTCGGCCGCCCCACCTCCCAAGAGTCGTCGCCATCCAGGCCGGAATCCCCGTACGTCGCGCGCCTCCTCCTTCCGACTCTTGGCAGCCCGTGCGCCGCGCTGACATCAATAGGTCCAGCCCGTAGCCTCCAGCAGGAAAAGGTATCGGTACCTGCCGAAATATAAGGACACTCCAACTGGCTCTTTGTCACGCGCGCGGAAGGGAGCGCAAGAGCACTGTACCCACACCGGACGCCAACATGCGGCGGAAGGGGCGAGGGCCCTGACCGGAACTTCCTGTCTTGCGAGGGGAGCTGAAGGTCCATGGATCCGGCGAAGGATTTTGCCCTAAGCGCGGACCAGGGATGCGAGCGAACCCCGTCCAACTCTGCCCATCGCCCCATCTCTCGCGCAACCCTTTACCTTTATGGAAGTCTCCGTGCGCGCTGCTATGCGATGGATGGAGGGTTGAGGGTTCGGGTTATGTTAGGGACTCATTTCAGAACGGCTCCTCCTTCAGAATCTCGGGAAGCTGCTAATTCCCAAGGAGCTTCTAGCGTAGTTCATTTTTCAATTGGACTTCTACCAGATTGTTCTTAACAAAACTGGCCCGTTTGGAGGAAAGATTCGTGGATTCTAGGGACCAGCTGGAAGAAGCTAGGCGGGCCGAACGTGGTCTATCCAATCTTAACTATATGAACTCCCCAAGTATTTCAAAATATTAAGACACCTATATATCCCCAAACAGGCCCTAAGTTGGGTGTGGATGATCTAGAAATTCCATGGCTACCGATTCCAATTTTTATCAGGTCGCTATATGGCAAGCTAGGCCATGACCTTATTAGCACCACGGCCACTCATACAGTTCTTCTTTGAGATACAGACCAACCCAAGATTAGCCAAAGTAATTAGAATTTACTAATAACTACAAGACCACAACCAGATTCATTAAATTTACAGACACCCTCTTCCTCCTATACGGTCCCAGGCCTAATGCAATACTAATTCCCGCAGGAAAACAACACTAGAGAAAACAGCCGCCAAGCGGAAGTAGACCAAATCCGTGGTTTCGGCCAACAAATCTAGTATGTGAGTCCCCATCAAATCAGAGTCCTATTCAATTCCGGCCCAAATATATGGGCCCGGCACCGTAATTGGCACTAACAGCTCCGCCATGTAAGTTTGCTAGCTGACCAAGGGCGTTTCGGGAGTGTTAAAACTCCGATGCCCCTGGGCCCTCCGGCGGCCCTTCGAGGCCGCGAAATAAACAATACGGTCTCCAAATAGTTATAATTTACGTTAGGAATATGTACATATTCGAGTCTACAGTAGATTTAAATGCAGATATAGTACTTAATTAAGATTAGTTATGTGAGTATAAAAATGTTTTTAAGTTTGTTTGATGAGAGCTAGTAAAACAAAACTTTAAAATGAATAAACGTACCATAGTATCAAACTGTTTATTGAACTTGAAATTTAACTTATCTATGTTTGATTTTTGCTTAAATATTTGAAATAAGCATAATAATAGTTAAGATTAATACTAAATTAATGAATAACATA